>JAVYIG010004203.1:0-169297 GCA_035222895.1 Strongylocentrotus droebachiensis | reverse complement strand
AACAAAAATCATTGATAACTGTCCAGTCAAAGTCATTATGTTCAAAAACATAAAAAGACAATATCTTACAATTTAAAAAAAAAAATCTCAACTTATAGGAAAAGTAGTTATTACAAACAAGTTTAGAATGTGAGTATTGTGAAGGTATATATATATAATTACGATTTTTTTTCCGAGTTGCAATTTTCCCCCTGCTCTTTATGGTATTAGGAGAAAACTATCAGCTTTCTTTTCCAGACGCTGCCGCATGCTCTCTAGATATGGCGATGGAATATCTCATGTTCTCTTTCATGATTAACGTGGTCTGTCCGAGGAAACATCATGCGCTTTTTCATATGACTTAATAACAACAACAGATGAGTCAAAGTCAATAGCAAGTGAAACATACATTCACTTCTCCGTTTCCATTCTTCAAGAGGAACAATTTGGCCAAATACTATCAATAATTTCAAACCATATTTGAAAATTAATAATAATTATTATTTAATTTACTCTTTTAATTGTTCATAGGTAGAGGAAAACGAAGTTTAATTATACCCCAAAGACATGAAGGGACTCCATCTTGACTTGTTTCGTCTGCCTTGAGCATTGCGTTGGATTTGAAGTCGTTCTGTGAAGCAATTGTATGGGATGATTAATAACAATCAAATGATTATTCGGGGATGAAGACAAACAAATATCAGGTACTTCCAATCTGCTGGACGACGCTAATTATATCTAAACAATAGGGACTTTTAGATTGAGTGGACGAGAACACGACGAACGCCGACTGATCATGCGTGTCAACGTACTGCCCATGTTGACTACAATTAGAAATCTTTTAGATTGCACTCGACGATATACATGCATGCAGGAAGTAACACTAAGAACATGACAGACAAAGAAAGAGGACAAAATATACAGTTCCTCTTTCTACCCTCAACAATAGGCCATTTTCGTAATGTAACCAAATTTAATGCATAGGTCTTTGTGAAGTGCCTCAATACAAATTATTTCATTCACCTAATAGGAATAATAGTATTTCATAGTCAGAATGCAAATGCATATATCAAGTGTTGCTAGGTAGGTCAAGCCATAATGTTTGCCCAACCTGGCAACAACTAATGTATGCAGTAAGGATTCTGTCTATTGAAATACTATTATTGTTATCAGGTGAATGAAATAGTTTATATTGAGGCACTTCACAAAGACCTATGCATTCAATTTGGTTACATTACGAAAATGGCCTATTGCTGTGGTAGAACATCCCTTTACTGCTATTATGTAAAAATGTGTAGAACAGGTGAATATGCATGTGACACCTGTTCTACACATGTTTACATAATATCAGGGAAGGATGTTCTTTTGTCTACCCGAGGAAATGTATATTTTTTATGCGCACGCGGCATATACTAGTACCGTACTAGATTTAGGAAAATCAAGGTTGACGCATTCTCCATCGCCGACTGAGACGACGTGACGCATGCGCAGTGCCTTAAAATGAAGTCACACGTTGCAGTCAAAGCTTTCAATGTGCAAATCTAAAAGTCCCTATTGTTGGACACTAACAGAGCAAATTAGGAAACAATAGGAACGATTTAGGCAAAAAGAATCAGTCATATACTTCAATGTTTTTCAGAGTCCATATTTGTAATTGCAATATATTCATAGAATGCGGATTTTTAAACCCCAAAACGAGAGGTAATTCCCTCCATTGGGAACTTGCCTCGAAACGTTCTCTTTCTCATTTGTGTCACATTGGCGGCACCCATGATATTGGGCTTTTTCTGAGAGATAAGTAATGGTGGACATGATAGTCAATTATTTTCATTATGTGATGTGTTAATTTCGAAAACAGAATCATTGATAAAAAAGTTATAGCCCCTCTATAGTGTTGGAAGCCCCAAATTCGCCAAAGGTTTGATGGCAAAATTATATTTAAATTGTATCATAATGTATTTTAGTTTACTTTATTTTTTTTACCAAAAGCAATACAGTAATACATTTCATAGAATATGTTTAGATATACAAGGATATAAACTATTGGTTAGTAAAATGGTCCAGATAATAGTGTTCCACCGTTCGCTAGTCAAGCCTAACCCCTATTACATGTTATGCTCTATTCCATTATTAATGTGGTCTGTCCAAATAATTACGATGCGCTACTTTGTATTACTATTAGTTGATAATAACAACAAATGAGTTATAGTAATTAGTGAGTGGAGCATGTGTTTACCTCGTTGATTCCTTTCTTCTGATATGTTGGAGGTTGGCCAAAATCCAGGTAAGGTTGTTCCTGAAGAACATAGACACAATTCCAGACAAACTTTATATAAGATAAGCCTTGCTCTTAAATTCAGAAATACATACAACTGAATTATCTTTTGATATATCACTTCTCATACTATCTCCTCTCTTTCTCTTTTCATTTGTTCTCACCCCAATTTCCTTTTGCATTCTGTTGTTCAGTCTACAGTTTTCCTTCTTTTCTGCACTGTTTCGTAGTGTTCTGCTAATCACAGCTATTATTGCTTAGATACCCTGAACAATTATGTTGTCGTACAATATCATATATAAGCGCTTAAATGGTAGTCAAAAGCATAATGTTTTCATTTCTTGTTGCCTTACATATCATGCAAACATCAACATTGATATTGCGCTTTGAATATGATACATTTTAATAATAAATTTCAAAATTTCAACGTTACCATTTTCGTACAGATAACGATTTAAAACAAACATACTTCCTATTTTGAAATGCTCCCAGGCTGTGGCTTCAGATTATGTCACATATTCACTAATTTTGGGTTATACTTTAAAAAAAAAAGCATTAACTTTGAATTAACCGTAATAAATCATCAAATTGAATTACACGCAACAATATCTAAGATTATTAAAAAACTTTAATTTGCTTTAAGAATGAGGATGTAAAAACATCAATTAATGATATTGAGCATTTATATACCTTGGGGTTGTAGGATGGACTTGACGCCTGCAGTGTATACACATTGTTTTCCAGAAGATTGTTTTTCTCGGACTTTACGATGTGACATATGAAAAGATAAAACAAAAATGTTGTCATTTTATTCCTTTTTTATAACTGATGCAGATTTGAACAATAGACAATTTCCTAATTTATGAATACATCTTCAGGCAATTTAAAAGCATAGGATAGTTTGAATTTCTTAAGGTATCAAAAATTGAAAGTAAATGAAAGCTGTATTACCTCAGACGAAGAAGTATTCGCCATCGCCAAAATCGTTGTCTGTATTTGGTCCGAAAGATGGTAGTTTCCCGACTATAGATCATGACGAGAAACAAATAAATAATCATACTTTAAGACTTATGGAAACCAACGTATATCATGAGGGCAGAAAGAAAGGAATGTTTCTGTTTGAAGGTAAGTATTTTCATGAAATAAAATAAAACAACAAGTCCCAAAACCTATCGTGATACCGAAGGTGGGATTAAAATAAAACATGTATAAATTATCGAGCAAACGTTTTCTGAAATAACCCAATCCAAAAATTCTAAAATATGGAAGGTGTAGGGAAGAACAGTTCAAAATATGAAAACCGTGAAGGCCCGGTAACATCGAAATGAACTTACATGTATAATCTTTTGCAAATGTTATTGCACCCCTATTCTTGTTCAATTTTATTGTATCTTTCATTGAATATTGTTCTGTAACACCAATTGTAGGGAACCGTTTATTAGAAGAAGAAAAAAAAACATGATGATTAAAGGAAGAAACATCAAAGTGAAGGAGCTACAAGTGACTGCATCTCTTTATTTTAGAGGGCATTAGAATAACAACAACTCATCATAAACGGCCTTCATCCAGAACAAAACATTGGGTTCGAAATGCTTAAAACAGTTAAACGAGGATTTTAGTGGTTTCAGCACTTGGCTGGAAATGCAAAGGTCGTGGGTTAGATCCCCAACAAGGCATCATCGTCTTTGGAAAGGTATTAATCTACACTTGCCACTCCATACCCAGAAGAGAAAAGGGGAGCTGGAAGAATGACGAAAGTCATTGTGTTTGTAATTATCATATGCCCTCCCGATCAACAGAATATACTCCAGTTAATAGGGAAAAGGGTGCACACTTTGCGTGAATGAATCAGGTGACAATGGTAATGATAATATATGTAAAGCACTTTCATTACATTTCATTGAGGTCAGTATCAAAACCTTATATGAATAAACAAATCAAACGTAAGAGGAATCAACACTTTAAAATGACATGTTTGCAATGTTACAACCTTGATGGAGATTTAATTTAAACTTCATTCAAAGCAGTAACAAGTAGATATACTTGCTGTATTGCAAGTCTTGTGTACCGTGTAGACACGATTGAAGCAATGAGGCATAAACTTACCGTGTAATAGAAGTTAGGTGACAGGAGTTCAAAAAAGTAGTCGTCTTCGTTGATAGTTCCCATTTCTACGGCTTCAAATGTTTCCCTTAACGTTTCAACCAGAATCTAAAGTTAATAAACGGACATATTTATGTTTAGATCTTTTATTACGACTTCTCTAAGGCAATATTTAGATTAAATATCTGGAAACAGTGAACGCTACAGTAAACATCAATGTATTCCTTGCGCATGATATTCATTATAACATTATAACATGTGTAGTAAGAATGAGAAGAGCAAGGGTGACAATCCAGAGTAGGGGGGAACTCTGAAATATGACAGGTGGGAACCCCCCCCCCCCCCCCCAATACAATGTATAGCAAATGATCGAGTAGTGCTTTAACACACTGTTCTGAAGCTCTGGAGTACATCTAGAATGCAATGTTTTACTATTTAGGAAATCTGACACTCGGTCACTACGATCCCTCGCATTTAAGTTCCTGGTAAACCTTATTACATAGGCATGAATTACACCGGGCACTTATAGGAGCTAGAGAGTGCACATTTTCTAAGGTATGTCATGTAAAATTGTGGTCGTTGATTCAGGGGGACGGGGTACAAATGTTTAATTTCGAAAATCGCATTGTCTGAGTGATGATCTAACGCAGCCTTACCCCATTACCCCCATTTTTATTTGTGGATGAAGTAAATGAGACAATTTTTCATATGTTTTTTAGGACATATTTTTTAAAGTTACCATTGTGTTATTTTGGAGCAAAAGAATATGAAACAGGCGTAGGTATGAATATAGCAAAAGGTTTTTAACATAACCTCAACAATAACAAAATACTTTTTAATTCAAAATATTATTCACAATTCACAATTACTCAGTCCCAAAAAAGAACAAGGTTCATTTCCCTTTGGTTAGAGTAAACGTTAAGGAGAGAAAATAATATTAGTCTTACCGCAGTATCATCCGAAGTCACTATGGCATCAGTTAAACATCCAAACTTTTCAGGAGAAAACATTAAAATGAGAGAAATGTGGATATTTTGTTCGGATACGATTTCTGATAATAACTAAAATATCTTAGTATTTATGAAAACGAGTCCATTTTGTACTTAAAAAAATGGTATAAAAACCTTAATATGGGTAGGAATAATTAAAAACGATTTTACTAATTAGCCATTTTTTATATTTTTATGATAGTAGGTTGAAATACCTTACGAAATTTGTATTTTATTTATTTCTTTATCATTTAGTCATTTATTTGTGTTATTTAAACAAGTTAGCTCTCTCAGCACTAAACTTTTTTTCCGAGAGGCTCTGTATTATACACTGAATCAAGATAACAAATACAAAAGGAATTTAACATAGTCAGCTTTAAAGTACTGAACGAATCCGAAAATGGACTAACCTGATACTCAAAACCTGATTCAGTAACGAACTTCAGATGAAATTCTTCAGTCAAGATAGTTCCATCTTCTGCATTTTCTAGAGTAGATTGTGATGCGTATAGCATCTCCTTGGAATGTTAAAAATAAATTTGAAACGTTCGGATTATTCTAAATAAGTCGGCATCAAGCATTTCCTCAGACAAAGAAACACAGACACACACTCGCACACAGGACACACATTCATACACGCACACACATCATTACAACACACACTTCTGCCCACACATACTAACTAGTCATTATGTTGATGAAAAAAAGTCATCAAAAAGTGAAAATAGATTCTTATTCTTGGGTATGTTTGTTGTTATGGGCAAATCCTAAAATGCACTTTCCTCTTCTATATTTTGTGTTATTTGCGAATGTAGGCATTTTCTTCTTGTAAACAAAATACAAAGGTGCATAAAAGGACTTTTGTTGATTGCACCTAGTTCCTGGTACGATAGTTGATGTTTTCATGACCCAAATTATACATCTTGCAAAGAGTTACATTTTACAGGCTATGGTCAACTAACGGAACAAAGAGACTATTGCTACAATCGACGTTCGTCGCACATACTGACGTCCAGTATATAAGTACAATACTTGATACAACGTCAAATGCCAGAAACAAAATAATATAGCAGTACTGGGTTTTACTGAATTGCGAGTGAATAGCATGTATTTATGAGCGAACGTTGCGTCAGTTCGCGAAACCAATATTGTAATAATCCTTAGAGTTTACCTTTATAACGCGTGGAAGGTTTGGCAATTTAGATACTTACATCCATTCCGATTGTTTCAGTTTGGTTATCCTCACCTTCCAGTCCCACATCTAGCTCCGGTCCTTCTGGCATCGTGCTACTTTGCATGTCAAAAACGGGCAGGGGGAAACAAAAAAGAGAAAGAGACTCGAAAAAAGACAGACAGGACCAAATCTAAGGGCATTTTATTGATTTAGCTCGATATTCTTTATGTTGAGGTTGTTATCTAGTACTGTGCTGAAATTTGCTAAGCAAAGAATCGTATGTCTGAAACGATATCTTTGATTATTACTTACTAGTCATAATGTTGCTCTCATTAGAGGCCAACAAATATAAAATGAATTAAAACATTTAATGAGACACTCAATTCTTTCGTTCCAAAGTGTGTTTAGCACAGGAATCTCCGTTCTTTCTCCTTTGTATAAGGTTGTCTGCAATAAATACATCGAACATAAAATCATTCAACTTCCGTCGTATACGTGTACCTAATGAATATAGAGCAGCCCTCCACCATTGATCTTCTGTGATCAGGTCATCACATATGGCTTAACCATTGGATTTGAATGGTCGCCCGCATTTTGTATGCAATTTATGTGAAGTTTTTTTCTTCTTCGGAGCACAGTGACGCAAAGGCAGGCGAGTAGGCAGGGGGTGGTTTTGGGTGTTAACCCCCCCCCTCAAATTTATCTAATGTGTGGGTTTGGGAGGATAAACCCCCTCAATTTTGTTTAAGTGTAATTTTAAAAAAAAAATTAAAAAAAAAAAGCCTTTTTTGTTGTAAAGGGTTAAAAAAAACTGACCTTCCCCTTTCCCCCGCTAAACGAAATATCAGTCGGCATAATTTTTTTTTTTTTTTTTTTTGGGGGGGGGGGCATCAAGCGAGATTAAGATCGTAAAAGCGGATGTATAAATTAATTATAATTAACAGTCAAGCTTACTATACATCCAAAGTGCTTGATTGGCTCGAGTTGGTAACGGAATGCAAGACATCACTACTGATTGAGTGATTTGAAATGATTATTTATCATCAAGTACAAACAAAAAATGGTAAGCAAATACTGACTAAAAACTGCGACACACGTTTAGACGCTGTAGGGCCCAAGAGTGCAGCGTTTAAAATGCCAAAATCTTCTCTCTCGGTCGCCACGCTCCCTCGCATAATATCCTTCAAGTAAATGATGTAGAAAATCTGTATTCCGTTACTATCACGTAAGCACAGTTTACACTTTGCTCCCTCGTCCCTCACATTTCGCCCCCCGGTCATAAAAAGAAATTGCCGCCCCTGGTTATACCATTACAAAAGGAAGCATAATCCATTCATTTTTTTTGTTCGCAATGTAACTTTGTAATTTCCTTATTCACCGCCTCCCCCCTCCCTACCAAGGTTAGTTCACTAGTCTTTGTTAACGAGTCCATATTGGACACTGTAACATTTGCAAACGGTCCCGGTTAATGATTAATTCCCGTTGGGCCTTACTTACTGATTACAGGAATAATTTCGTTCAGGCCTAGTTTAAAACATGCTTTAAAATTATAATTAATTTACTGCAAAGAATATGAAATACGTCTCATTTTACAATTCATGACCTCTCTGGCGGGATGTCTCTGAGTGTCAATATTGCGTGACAGTAATTCTGCCATTTGATTGGTCACCAGCTAACTTTTCCAGCGATTGTATGCAAATTTACATATCCCGTAAAGTAAGGACACGATTGACTTATCCATAGCCCCCGCCCACAGCGATTGCAAAGTTCTTTTTCTTTCCTTTTATTGTTCTTTATCTTTGCCTTGTTTTTTTCGTTTCGTATATGAGTATTGAATGTAATAAGTCACGAGAAGTATACAAGTTTAGTTATTTAATTATTGTTTCATATAACAAGTTTTTTTTTCTCTTATCCTCAAGCCAGGTTTTTATTTTCCACAATTTCAATACATATTTACAATAATTACTCAATGATTGAGTGAAACATAACACACACATATCATATAACCGGTTATTAGTCAGTTAGTTTAATTAAAGATTTAGTTTTTCTTCTCCATTCTGACAATTAAGAATTTTATAAAGAAATATTTCAGTTTCCAAAATATCATGTGAATTAATTCATATCTTCACAAAATAAGTAATTTATCAAAATTCTCTGATTTCTCTCTCTCCCAGTGTTTCTCTCTTTCTCTCTCTCTCTCTCTCTCTCCCTTCCATTCCTCCCTCTTTCTCCCCTCTCTCTCTCTGTCTCTCTTTTGTATCCACTCTCCTTTGTGGCCGCGGGAATGCCACAAAATATACCTCCTGAAAGTACTTCAGAAAAAACCACACTGTTTCCAAAAAGATTAACCAAGAACAAGCGGTAAAGATACGGACTGCCAAGGATTCGGATCGTATACAAGTGAATTAGAAATTTAGTTTTCAATTAGAGTGCATCATCGTATATTTTCTCTTAAAAAATGGGCGTATACGAAACAAAACATAGAACTCATTCTTTGCAATATATTAGACAAAATTAAATCGAAACTTACTCTTGGTTAGTCGTATTATAGTTGTCTTTTTTGTAGCGAGTAAGATCTGTTTCGGATAGGACGACCCCTTGTCATGAACGCTTGGTGTTGAATTGAGCCAATTTTTTTCTTCTCTTTTTTTTCGTAAAAATAATGGCGCAGAATATTGGCTAAGTAAATATGTAACGCCCCATTTATAAGCACGTTCTAAATGCGATCGACTTGATTGGCTGCGTGACACTCTTGTTCAAACATACGCTGATACCCTGTTTTTAACTTAGTACTGTAAATGGAAATTCCTTGTGTACATTGCGCACCATTTTTATATTATACAATCCTAGTCGATGCATATTATAACTTTGTTTGCTCTATTATCTTGGCTCTGTCCCAACGCCGACCATAGTGCAATAAATCGAATGATTGTGAGCCTGCGAGACGCCTATAAATAACTTTGATGTTTATTCACTTTGTCACAATATCAATATCTTATTTAACTTGGTAATGATTAATCAGCACTGCACAATGCCCAGGCATCACATGATTACACCAAGATATACATCACAAATACGACTTCACGGGTCAAGTTATTGTTTTATTTCTTAATTTGCTTTATCTGTTATATTATTTTGTTTATTTTGCTTTTTAAGATTCATATCTTTCGCACGTATCTATCCCAGGGTATGCTCAAAATGTATAATTGGACTCTACCCCTAGCCCCATTCACCCCAACCGCCTTGCATAAATCTTTGCTTATGATACACCAATAATTATCATACAGTGATAAATAATTGTCTACTGAAATACAAATAGAGCCGCAATATGTCGATAAAACTGGACAGGAGACATCAACTATCATGGTCGTTTGTGCATTTATAATCATCAGAATCATACTGCACCGATACAGATGTCGAGTCTATTCTTGTCCCGACTCGCTTTAGATCATTATCGCATGCATAAATGAAGGCATTACAGGCATGGTTTACGTCTTTCGGATGGTGACGTTAACCCTAAAAAGGCCGGGCTATTTGAGGTCTTAGTATGGCCGGGGGGGCATTATGGCCCCCCTTAAGATCTCGGCCGCAAAGCGGCCGATCGCCGCGAAAATTTGCACGCATGTCAAGTGAAGTGTATAGAATAATATGATAATTTCAATTTTTTGAAAAATTCACTCATTTGCATATTTATGGTAATTTATGCAAATAAAGTCATAAAAATCACATTTTTACCCATAAATCATATATTATTCATATTTAATCATTCTTTTTCACTACATATATTCATTACACCATTCTAAATAATAATACGACACGGAAAATTGGAAGAGCCAGCTTATTCCTTATGTTATACCTTGTTTTGATAATTTCTTATGTATCTCATTGTTTTTTTTACTAATGTATTTCATTGTTTTTGTTATTTTATTTCACTTCTTACTACAATTAAACTATTTTGACTCCCAAAACAACCACCTAAACTTTAAACAAGACCCAATAACCCATGTTTGATCTGTTTTTAGGAAAAATGACTTTTCCATATGTTTTGTACACAAATCACGAAAATCACGCGATTTTCGGGCTGACATGCAAAGACAAAAGGTCACGTGACCTTGTAACCGTAGGTCCGATTTTCAAAAAAAATCTTTTAAAAGTTGCGCAAGACTCGAAAGAAAAAAGTCAGCGAGCGGTGAGGCACCATCCATATGCGTTCCCGAGCAATCGGAAAAATCGTGGAGGGGGGGGGGGCATGATAGCCCCCGGCCTTATTAGGGTTAAAGATCGGTCCCCAGACGTAAATAATCATTATCTGATTGATACACTTCTGTAAAAACCCAATTACACACACGTGGTTCAAGAAGATATATATATATATATTTTTTTGGGGGGGGGGGATGCGTTTGGGGCCCTGGAATTCCTGCATTCATTTTCTACATGTATCTTGCCTAAAATATATGCATAATCATTTTTTGTACTGTTGCGCTTCAACCCCCACCCTTCTAGAACCGCTACTGGAGTAATACTGTTCACGAATCTTAAAATCTTCACACAATTTTCATTAATTGTCATTTTAACTGCAAACCACGAAATGCATCAAAGTCTACTAAAGTCGACCTATAAAAGATGTTCCACTTTATCATACAAAGGCATCGTCGGGATTCTTGATAAAGTGATCATGATTGTGTTTTTGTGTAATATGTACATCAGTGTCAAGGTTCAAATTTGCATTATTGATTCATAACCTGTATTTTGTTGACATAATGCCTTATCGATGGAGAATATCAACATACTTTGCGAGAGATAAACGAGGCCTACTGAACCCAGAAAAATAAATAACTATATCCCTCTTTGGAAATCTACCCATCTGATTAGTCGAAACTGGAGTCGTGATTTTAGCCAAGACCGCCACCTCATTAGCGTGAAACGAATGTCAGACAATGAAGGATATACATGTATTCAATTATAATTAACTTAATATGGACTTAATTTTTTGCATTCTGCCATGGTCACAGAAATAAATAAACAAAGACAGATGCATTTTAGACAACAATAGTATAGATAATTATATTGCCTGCAATGAGAGACATCGCTGTTTTTATAGGGTCAAGAGGACCCGGCGCGCCTCGGGGTCATATCAAGATGTAACGTCCCCGAGAGCCAGTATAGAAGTATATACCTGTTCTAGTCATGCGATTGCATTGTGAAAGAAACGTTGTGGAATCGATCAGAAAAGGTTGAACATCTAGCATATAAGTATTGGTGTGTACTGCAAGGTTCTGGAATATTCAAAATAATGAGACATTTGGCCCAGTCTTGGTAAAGTTACAAGCACTGAACACAGAAAGATCTAATATATGGGACTACGCGATATCTATCCAGTCCGGATAGATATAATATTTTACCAAATATATACATTAGTAGGCGGTTTCTCAGCAAGAGTTCACTAGTATACTTTTCTTTCTACCCATACAAAGCACTTCGGAATCAGTCAAGAATTCAACGATATCCTGATGATAATGAAATAACAGGTAACATGCGATTTACGTTATAAAAACCATGAAACGCTGACCTCTCTCGATGTTGGTTCTGTAAGTGTGCGTGCGTGTGTGTGGAACCAACGGTGCTTCCGCACACACGCACGCACACTTACACACCCACATCCGCTCTCTCTCTGTGCATTATCCTAATCACAGTCAAGGAAAAACGGTTGGTAAAATTCAAAAATGGTTGGGAGAATTTACTGTTAATCACTGTTAGAAGGTGTGGCATAGTGACACCTTCATAGAAAACCATACATATCTTTGTGGTTTGAGGATTTTCTCAGGATTCTTTGCCTGTTAGAGGGTTAGTACAGTAGAAGGCATATAATAAGTAACATTTCATACACAAATTTCCTTTTTTTAATTTTTTTTTATCAACCTTCAACAAAAGGCACCGGGGCTTGACGGCGTGAATGGACGAGTACTGAAGACATGCTCGTCCCAACTCACCGTCCTATACTATTCCAGACGTTGATCTCCGAAAGAGTAGTATCTGCCTGTTGGAAAGCTTACGTGGTTACGCCAGTACCCAAGAACAATCGCCCCAGCACGAATGAGGATTTCCGGCCTATCGCGCTGAAATCGGTTGTTATGAAAAGCCTAGAAAGACTGGTACTTGAAAAGCTGACAAGCTCAGTTCTCCCGCTACTCAATCCAAACCAGTTTGCATATAAAGCGTAGCGTTCCGTTATGCCAGAGCAACTTTCATTAACTTCTCGTCGGCATTTAACACTATAGAACCCCTCATCCTACTACAGAAACTCCAACATCTACAAGTTCGGTCATCTCTAAAGCAGGGCTCTCACTTAGCCGAGTTGTATTAGCGAGTTATGGCGAGTTGTGGTGAGTTGCCTCAAAGAGGCACTCGCAATAACTCGCGAACAATTCGGTATGGCTTAGCGTAACTCTTTACAACATTCCACGACTCTCCTCAAAATCGCAAACAGTTCATAAAATGTGAACATGTTCAAAAAAAAATTCCCCGATTCGGTGTAATTCGAGGTGTACTCGCCTACACTCGTAATATACTCGTAGCAACTAGCCACCTTATGAAGAGTGCAGCGCGAGCTTGTTACGAGTAATGCGAGTATATTACGAGTGTAAGTGAGTTCACCTCGAGTAACAGCGAATTCACCTCGAGTAACAACGAATCAGTGAACATTTTGAACATGTTCAAAATTTTCGCTGATTCGTTCTAGCTCGAGGTGAACTTGCTTAACATTCGTAATATACTCGCATTACTCGTAAAAAGCTCGCGCTGCACTCTTCATAACTTGCCACCTTATGAAGAGTGCAGCGCGAGCTTGTTACGAGTAATGCGTGTATATTACGAGTGTAGGCGAGTTCACCACGAATTACAACGAATCGGGGAAAAATTGTGAACATGTTCAAAATTTTGGAACTGCTCGCGACTTCCAGGAGAGTCGTGGAATGTTGTAAAGAGTTACGCTAAGCCATACCGAGTTTTGTGCAAGTTATTGCGAGTGCCTCTTTGAGGCAACTCACCACAACTCGCCATAACTCGCTAATACAACTCGCCCAAATGGGAGCCCTGCTTATAGTGTGGCTGCAAGACTTCCTACATGAAAGACACAGAAGGTCATCGGTGTTCTCTCTGACGAAATTATCACAACAATTGGTACCCCACAAGGGTGTGTCCTCGCTGCGACCCTATTTACCCTGTGCACTAATGACTGTATGTCAAATACTCCATCTGTTGACATACCTCAATATGCAGTAATAGTAGGATTGATGAAAATGAATTTTGATTACAGAGCTACCATTTCTATGTTCGAAAATTGGTGTTGGGAAAACTATTTACTGCTGAACTCAAAGAAAACAAAAGAAATCATTTTCGACTTTAGGCAAAATAATTTTTTTGAACCGATTGATAGACCTGTATACTTTAATGATGATAACATTGAGAATGTTGAAAGTTATAGATACCTAGGCACAGAAATCGACAATAAGCTGTCTTGGGAAGATAGGTCAAAGCGCACCTTAACGATATAATTCTGTTTCTCTCTTACCAGTCGATCATTCAAAGTACTATCACATTTGATTCCATTATCTGGTTTAATAATACAAAACAAAGTGACAAACAAAAGCTGAGAAGGGTTGTAAAACAAGCCAGCAAAATAATGAACCATACTGTTGACCTAGATGAAGGCTGTAAGGAAAGAGTAGTATCTAAGGCCCTATCCATTATGTCTGATCTGATGTAACCCACCTCCTTAATGACCAGTACACACAGCTGAAAAGCGGACGAGGATTGAGATCTGTAAAAGCAAGAACTAGTCGCCGCATTAATTCATTCATTCCACTTTCCATAAGAGTTGTTAATGAAATCCCGTAAAGAGAAGATTTCTGACCGAAGTCAAGAACGGTAGAAAATGTGAAAACTATGCAAAATACCTAATTGACATGTTACTGTCGTGTTGGGATCGGTCTATTGAGTTATTGGCAGTATTAGGAGAGGTACATACATATAAAGAAGCAGCAAGGAGAGACTTGTAATTACTGAGTCACATAGAGTATTTATTATCTCCAAACTTTGGAGAATCAAATCCGTCACATCATAAACTTCCACGTACTAAAACACAAGATGAAGAGAGAGCCAGCTAGAAAGAGGGTCTTGATCTAATGGTGATCAAAACTCAACTCCTCTCAGAAAGCCAGAACATGTAATATTTATCCAGAAGGATACAAGTAATATGAGGGTAGGTTACATTGTGTCAAAGGGACAAAGACATGAATGAGAGCCGCCAAGACAATGGACTACTTCGTAGTTTTATGTATGGGCTTAAACATAAGGCCAAAAAAAAAAAGTTGTTTGGTTGTCCTCGACCGCCCGCTCGTCATTTTCGGGCCGCTCGTACTTTTTTTTTTTTTTTTTTTTTTTTTAAATTCAATTTTTTTTTTTTTTTTTTTTTTTTTTTTTTTTAAATTTAATTTTTTTTGGGGGAACAATCTTAAATGCCAAACATACCATTTTATGTATTTGCAAGGATCAAAATGCGTCCCGTTGCCAGTTTGGTCTTTTCAGTACGCAATTAGGTATTTATTAAACTTGCCATTTTTATTTTTCTATGTCAAAATGCCGTTCATTCAAATCAGGTTCTGAGCATTCTTAAACTCATTTTAAAGCCCATCTGTACTAGTTTACAGGAGGGATTAAACCACCCTGCAAGGTCACTGGACAGGTGGTTATCTCATCAAATCAGCTCTCAGTTAATAAAAGATAAAGAGGATCATGGGGGACCAATGGTCACCGATTAGGCATTGTTTGCTACATAGAGGGCGCAAGTAGCTATAAGTAGTACAATGGAGATTTAAAAGGTGCTGTATTTCAAAGCCCAAAATACTTTCTGTGTTGGTCTTGAATTCATTGTACATTAAACTAGTCTTTTACTATATTAAAGTGTTTTATAGACTTTGTTTGTTTAAATGCTTGACAATCCCAATTAAAAAAAAAATTATGGAAAAAAAAAAAAAAAAAAGGGGGAAAAAAAAAAAAATCAAAAAAATACACACACAAAATGAATTTAAAAAAAAAAATAAAATAAAAAAAATAAAAAAAAAAAAAAAAAAAATCCGCCCGCCCGCCCCTACTCCAGAAAAGCAATCGAGGACAACCAAACAATTTTTTATTTTTTTGGCCTAACAGTGGTGGTATTTCCTGGGAAGGAGATTATGGATGCACTTGGTCTTTCTATTGGGAAGGATTATAAAGATATAGACTTGGCTTTTAAGTGCGTCTCAAATACTACACAACATTACACGAATATACATTTTTCAGTATACTTATTTCACTACCCTACTGTTATACCATATCAAGGTATAATTTTTTTTTTTTTTTTAAATACCTACTTCGGATTAGAGCATATAAGAATAAAAGAAAGGGGTGTAAGAAGAGAGAGAGAGAGAGAGAATAAGATAGAAGAAGAAGAAGATGAAGAAGAAGAAGAAGATGAAGAAGAAAGAGTGTTAAAAAAGTATATTCATCATGATCATGTATATTAAATGCATACTAAAACAGGGCCCTGAGACTCAATCAGAAACGAGGTTGAACAAAATTCAGACAAACATGAAGTATGTGTTTACAATTCACATGTATTTAATTAAGTACTCATGATTGTCAATTATATGCTGTATGTTATATTACTGTGATGCAAGATTGTAAATACAAATATAAATAATCATCCTATATGGACACAATAAAGACACTATTCGTTTTCTTAATGAAAATATGATATCAATTATTCACCTACTTACGTTAATGATAATAATAACATTGCGTATTATAGACCCGAATAAGTCGTGATTTATATTTTATGTTTCCTAGTTTTTTTCGTTTTTTTCTAGCACATCACGGCGCTACTTTTTCTGGAAATCGACTGCCTGTCTTTTCTTAATATGCATGCTATATTCTTTGCAAGGTAGATTAATATTTGGATAATATATATTAATGATGTTTAAATAACTAATTCAGTATTGATGATGAGGCAA
Organism: Strongylocentrotus droebachiensis; assembly: GCA_035222895.1. Lineage (NCBI taxonomy): Eukaryota > Metazoa > Echinodermata > Echinoidea > Camarodonta > Strongylocentrotidae > Strongylocentrotus > Strongylocentrotus droebachiensis. Next base: position 152,728 of record JAVYIG010004203.1, on the reverse strand, counting down.
AGATTTACTACCCAAACCCTTCAATATGGTTATAAATATCACTTGGCTGCGATAAAATAAATGAAAACGCTAGGCAAAACAGGTCATTTGCGATGGATCTTTATCTGTTTATTTCATCCACATTTTATCATCACTTCATGTCTGGTTTCGATTGGAAAGGTAGTTCTGAAATTTTTGCATTTGAAGGCGTCAATATCTAGCTGATATAATTTAGCAAACAAGTAAAGAAAAAAAACATTTTAACTGGGAATATACCTGGACTTAAATGTGATTTAACGAACAATGATATTACTCAGTAAATAAACAAATTAAAAACGTGTATAAATGTGTATAGATATATTAAAACCGTCAATATGTCAGGGACAAGGAACGATGAGTACCGTGTCACCCTACCCCAGACATCCCATAATTAAACCTGACAATATATGTACGTTGTTTGTTAATGTTATAAGCAAGTTTGTATTTACCAACGATACATGACATTAATTCAAATGTAAACAGAGAAAAAGGTATACTAGTAATGTATAAGAATACAGTATACAAAGTGATATTTATATGAGGCATACACATTTGAATAAATGACTGTTTTCGTGAATATATATATCCTTAAAGGTACTATGTCCCATTTGCAGGCCAAAAAAATGAAAAAGGTAAATTCCAACTGCATTTGAAAGATGATACTAATTTAGAACTTCCCTAAAAAAACGATGGGGCTTGAAAATGTCTTCAAGTGGGAAAATAACGACTATTAGTTGTCAAATCGACTTTACGGCTATAGAGCCCAAAAGTAATAGTCTTTATTTTCAGACAATTGTACCGAATGGTCATACGTTTTATGCTGCGCAAAGATTCAATCAGTTTAATCTTGGCCATCACAAGAAGTGGGTTATTGATGTAGACAAATGCTCATGTACCCTTTACAACTCTTTTCATGTATGTTATTACCAAAGAAGAAAAAAGCCAGTCAGTCACTCAATAGTGTCTGACAGTGAAGTCTAGCAAGTAAACGGGTTTCCGTGCATAATTTGAATATGAGGACACTGCTAACGTTTAAATTTCACAGATAGGACATACATGACATATTCATAATTCCTGCAAAGTTCTACAGCATTTGAGGTTGGCTGCAAAAGGGACATAGTACCTTTAAACACATCATTTTGAAAAATAGAATCTGTCCTATTGTGTTCTGAATATTATAAATGAGTCACTATAGTGCTAATAAGAAATGTGTATCCGTCGTTGGTAGCTTGTGAAACAAAATGTGATCTTGAATTATATTTCATTGTAATGGAGAACCATGGACCAGTGGCGGATCCAAGGGGAGGGGCGGCGAGCCCGCCCCCCCCCCCCTCCCCTTGAAAAAAAGGTGTATTTTTACATTATTTAACGTTAATTTTACCTTTTTGGGGAGATGGGCCCTCCCTCGAGAATTTGAAAAATTGCACCCCCCCCCCCTTGAGCGCCAGGGGGGGGGGGGGGGCGTGGGGTGCAATCTTTCAAATTTTCGAGGGCCAAAAAAAAAAATTAGTGCTCACCTTTACATTTCTTCAGATTCTTTTCGCTGGGCCAGTGCCCAGTGTAGTTTCAGGAAAAGTATCGTGACTTATGCTCACTTTTCACTCGCCGCCTAAAATACGCTCGGTGCCTGGGCGGTCGCCGCCCGGGCACCGACCTAATCGCTGGGCGATGCCTAATTCCAGCAGCGACCGAGCAGGCTACTGATCGGTCGGTCGCTGCTCTGATTTGTGACCATAGCTTAAATTAAGACCAGTTAGAGGAGCAATGAACCCCAAATTATGACAATTTGGGTGATATTAGAGAAGTGGACACGGGTGGACATACATCTGGACCTGCCAGAATTTGAAAAATACATATTCTTTACTGTCCTAGCACCTTCTATTCCTTGGAAATGGAAAGGATAAGTTTTAAAATAGAAAGGATAAGTTTTAAAATGAAGTTTAAAATCATTGTGTTACAGCCAAATTTTCAGGTTTCTCTTGTAAACTACTTCTAATTTCCTATTTAAAACTTCATATACGTCAATATTCATTATGTACTCCACAACTGCACATGCATTTCCGTGATTTTAAGCGATTCAGTTTCTTTTGCGCAGGCATTTTGTTGATTCTTCGAGGCACAGTTTGGATTTTTTATGGCTGACTGGCTGCGGTCGTAATGAGAACAAAGACTATAAGCATGTTTGGAATGTCATTATGATACTTTTGACAGAGTCAGGTGCATGAGTATATTATAGTATCGATCAGTGTCCATTTGTAGTAGGTCCATGGGAGAACGTATACCCTGTCTAGTGGTACATGTACCATTTTAATAATTGTGCTGCCAAGGATGACTGAACAGCAGGCAGGCTGTTCAAAAGGAATAGGCCATTTTCGTAATGTAACCAAATTTAATGCATAAGTCTTTGTGAAGTGCCTCAATACCAATTATTTCATTCACCTGATAGCAATAATAGTATTTCAATAGTCAGAATGCAACTGCATATATTAAGTGTTGCTAGGTAGGTCAAGCCATAATGTTTGTCCAACCTGGCAACAACTAGTGTATGCAGTTAGGATTCTGTCTATTGAAATACTATTATTCTTATCAGGTGAATGAAATAGTTTGTATTGAGGCACTTCACAAAGACCTATGCATTAAATTTGGTTACATTACGAAAATGGCCTATTGTCTAAATCCTCTTTTACCAAGTTTGGGCTGAAGCAATGACTGTGGGTCAAGAGCCGTTATGTGTATTTGATCTCATTTCAACACAATTACTCACTTTTTTACATTGACTATAAGGCAGTCGACAAAAAAGGTATATCAACTCAAACTCAAGGAAATGCTTATAACAAGCAATTTTGTTTTGATATTCACTTCGTTATGATGATTACAACCGTGAGATCATTCGCATCCCTTGCTTCTCATTGAGTGATACAAAATGGATGAAGTTGATTTGGGATGTAATCTTTGTAATCGAGGTCTGCTGTCAATTTATTTGATATTTATCATCTTATGTGTTCTTTCTTGTATTTGGGTTTAGACCGTTTAGTAACCTTTGAGTTTTCATTCGCTATTCGAGACAAAAACAATATGCTCCTTACGTGTGTGAAATGACACAGTGCCAAGTGAGCAGAGATAACTCTAATAACTCTAAACACTAATTCAAGGTTATCCCGTGTATTGAAACAAGATTCCGTGAAAGCCTGGACACATTGCATCATTTTAAACAATTAAGCACTGGAGTACGAGGCATAATTTAATTTTTTAAAGGATTTAAGACCGAAGAAGCACATGTCTGACCGACATTCTTGGTACAAGGCGATTTTGACAACACTTTTTAAAGAACCTGGTGCTCATTGATCCGTGGCAGGAATATTATGAATATGGTATTATTGGACAGAGAATAAGTAACTTCTCATCATGAAATCAATTTTAAAGTCATATTCGTTATGCATTTTTAATTAGGAGCTACCACAGTTGGGTAAACTTGTTTGTAAACGCACTGTATATTCATTAAAATATACCAATATCCGTATTTTGTCATCTTAAAAGTCCGTTTGCAATTAGGCTTTTAACATCATTATAAGGGTAAAAACACCAACTATTCAAGATAAAGCTTGAATAAAATATTGTTAGTTTATATGAATATGTAAAACACAAGTACCTAAAGGTAATTATTTTTCAATGTAGCTCGACAGATTAAAGGTGAATAGTAAAGTTACAACTGATTCCTTTATTTTTCATAACGCTGCATTTTTCATCAAAATTAAACCATGTCCGAAATTTAGAGTAAGGCTACAGATCATCAACAGTTAAAATGACGCTGGCACTATGAACATGACTGACAAAGAAAGCGGACAAAATATACAGTTCCACAGGTAGACAAAGGAACATCCCTTCACTGCTATTATGTAAACATGTGTAGAACAGGTGTCACATGCATATTCACCTTTTTACATAATAGCAGTGAAGGGATGTTCCTTTATCTACCTGAGGAACTGTATATTTTGTCCGCTTTCTTTGTCTGTCATGTTCATAGTGTGGTAAGGGGTAAAAAGGGAAGAGGAGACGACAAAACAGGCACTGAAAAGGTGTGCATTGTTATATTACATCGTATGTTTATGCTTATTCGGTCCGTTGAGTGACGTCACAAATTTCGATAGTGTTCGGAGAGCTCTTCGTATGCAAAAGAGAGGCAATATTTTACCTCTTCAAATTGATCATAATCGTTACTTTGAATGTTTCCAAGCGGGGAATTTTGACAAACTTGTTTGTTCTAACCCTTCCTCATGCAATGATATAAACTATATAAATATCTAAAGTCAACGAACCTCTACTATAAAGTTGCAAGAGGGATGCACCAAAAATTGGACATTAAGTTAAAGGAATTTAATGTGTGATGATCCATTTTCAGTGATGATGTATTTGCAATACATGTGCAAAAGTATATACCGACGCTCGGGTAAACACTTATTATTGCATTAGTCACTATGGTCACGTATTATCAGTATTCATACTTCTTTACAAGCTTTTTCATTTTTATGCCTACGATGCATTATGTTTACGGGTTGTCCGTCCGTCCGTCCGTACGTCTGTACGTCCCGTTCTCGTGATCGCGTTATCTCAAGAACCGATTGATTGATTCCCGCCAAACTTGGGTCATATATGTATCTTGCAAAGCCAATGAACTGATTAGATTTTGGGGTCACGAGATCCAAGGTCAAAGGTCACAGGGCTCATTATGTATGCAAAAATAGCTCGTGATCGCGTTATCTCAAGAACCGATTGATGGATTCCTGCCAAACTTGATTCATGTATGTATCTTACACAGTCAATGAACTGATTAGATTTTGAGGTGAGAAGGTCAAAGGTCAAAGGTCTCAGGGCTCATTATGTATGCAAAAATAGCTTGTGATCGCGTTATCTCAAGAACCCATTAATGGATTACAGCCAAACTCGGGTCATGTATGTATCTTGCAGAGCCCATGAGCTGATTAGATTTTGGGGGTCACGAGGTCGAAGGTCAAAGGTCGCAGCTAGGGCTAATTATATATGCAAAATAGCTTGTGATCGCATTATCTCAAGAACCGATTGATGGATTCCTGCTAAACCTGGGTCATGTATGTATCTTGCAGAGCCAATGAACTGATTAGATTTTGGGGTCACCAAGTCGAAGGTCAAAAGTCACAGGGCTCATTATGTATCCACAAATAGCTTGTGATCGCATTATCATGAGAACCAATAGACAGATTACTATCAAACTCAAGACATGTATATAATAATATGGATATTTATATAGCGCCGGTATCCGCCAGTCTCTGACGCTCATGGCGCTGTACATACATGTATTACTATCACAAAAATGTAACTTTCTTAACTAAAATTAAAGTAAACTAAAACAACACAAATTATTACGCTACATTGACATGATTAAATAGCACTGTTTAGAAAGAGGTGGGTTTTTAGAGCAACTTTGAAGTCATGAAGGGCAGTTAAATTACGAATACTAAGTGGCAGCTTATTTCATATGTACACTGTATCTTGCAGAGCCAATCAACTGATTAGGTTTTTGGGTCATCAGGTCAAAGGTCATGGGGTTCATTAAGGATGCCTATAAATAGCTTGTGCATGCATTATCATTAAAACCGACAGATGGATTACAATCAAACTTGAATTTTACAAATTGTTTCTGTTTTGGTTTGTAAGAAATTGCTCTATGGCGGAGGCATACTTTTTCGACTGCGTGCAGTTGAAGTTCCATCTAGATTCTTTAGTTATATATTTGGACATTAGGTCATTAGGTCTCCCAGACTGGCTCAATGGGGACAAAGGGTAAATTGTCCTTGTCATTATTATTTTCTTAACGACGAGGGGAGGGGGGGGGGGGGGTACCCATCCCCGATGGATTTTGAATTAAGGATTGGATAGGCACACATACGCGAAAAGTGCCATAATAGGGAGCATAACAGCTGGCCAGTCAAAGCTCCGACCACATCCAGAAAATGATGTGGTTTCAGAGGAAGATTCCTTTTCTTCTTCCATGGACAAGGGTCTTTTTGTCAGTGGCATTTTGACAGGAATATTATGGGCCGGCGAGACTGGACTATTTGCTGGTTCGATCCGGGGATATCTGTATTGGTCACATGACGTTTGGGTAATAGTGTCCATTTCCTTTATATCATGAGAACAACAAAACACTGGGATATTTGTATTCATATGATAAAATATTCGTCTGTACACTACCTGTGTATCACCGGGTTTTTCCCGATACAGTATTTTATCGCCGTTTTGAAAGCAAGTGAGGGTTGAATTACCATTTCCAGGTTTGGAATGACAGTGCACTTCGCTGGGCATTAAAAAGCAAACTGCTGGACCAGGAGGGATAAATATTAGAACAACTCTCTTCATTAAATGATACTTAGGTTTCACCCCTTGGATCATGAGGAGAACAATGTAAGTCCCCTGATCTTCGACGGACACAGATGCAATGTTGATTTCGACGGACATAGCACTGCCCGCTTCAAAATACTCCACCCTAAATCTTTCGGCCTGATCGGGTGACATAAGTCCTTCTTGGTCAAAAGTTTCATCTATGTAAAATGGGCGGTCTTTCTCCTTAAACTTGACAGTGTAGTACTTGGTTGCAGACTGTTGTTCGTTCCTGCATGCAAACGGAATGATCCCGTTTTCTCCTGCTGTAAGTGTCAAGGGCTGTCCCTCTCCGGTGATGGGGTATGCTCCGACTGGTGATGCTAACAATAACATCCTTACAGTTTCTAAAACAACTATAACTTGTATCATGTCAAACAAGCTCCCAACAAGGGATTTGTTCTGTGTGAAAGGAAAGATGGGAGAGAGAGAAGGAGGTGGAGGGGTGATTATGTGCTCAGAATAATCAATGGACACTAAGTAAATATTGTAAAAGCTCAATACTGATAATTGTAGATAGCCCTGTCAATAGATGATAAGTAGTTGAGATAGGTTTCGTGGTTCATTTTAAATAATGTAACCAGGTACTTTTAGATAACATCAAGGCATTCCTTTTGTGATCTAACATTGTGTTTTGTACATTAGTAGGACAGAACACATAGTTTAAACTGATTATTGGAGCATAAAAAGGCACAAACTTGAATAATAAACTTATACTTCAAATAAACTAACTCAATGAAAGGTTTCAAAAGGTATTTTAGGATAGTTTTCTTTTTCTTCTCATCAGTTGTTGAAACGAAAATACACATGTATTTGACTTTGGTCTGTTTGTGCATATAACGCTGAGCATGTACTTGAACGGGTACTTAATATCAAACAGATGAGTGGGGAATCCCTGCATTATTCTTATAATTATGATTATATTACAGTCATGATGGACGTTTTTTTGTTGCTTCTTTCCGATGCCTTACTGACATTTTTTCGTGTTTTTTTTCTGACACAAAATGAGGAAGCAAAAGATCGATACTGTTGGGTAAAAAAAAAAGTACACAAAATCTTACATCGGGACTGCAAAGTAGTATAGGCTCTTGTTTATCGTCCACATATGTACTTCCATCTTTCTCCTGTTGAGGGTAGCATCCCGACTGTGAAATACAAGTTTGGGAAGATAGATATATCAATATAGTTCTTCCCCGCATTGTGACTTTATATTAAACTTTAATCTTTCTCTTCACTCAAAACCACTCATGATATTCACTTGTCGTGTAAGTCCACGCATACATGTTTACAACATGTAAATGTATTCTCCTTAATATTTTTCTTCAATTTAAAAAAAAACTGTCACATGCAATGCCTGAAATGAGCACGACAGTAGTTCGGTCAAATTAAAGAACTTACCGTGAATTGGAAGTGAGGAGTAGAGAGCTCGAAATAGTAGCCTCCTTCTTTCAGGGATCCGTTCTCTACATCTTCAAACGCTTTTTTCACCGCGACGAGCATCTGTTTGATGTGAAAAATAAACAAGCCTCGTATTGTAGTTGCATGTTAAAACACAAGAGTTAACAAAAGGTAAGCCTATAAAATTAAAATAGAGAAACTTTACTGTGTAATAACAACAACTAGATTTACCAAGGCGACATTTTAGGAATACAAATATCAATTTTGCAGTAAGAATCCGAAAGGAACAAGTTTTCTTACAACAATCAAGGATGTATACTTATCGAGAATTATAAGGGGCTAGGATCAGCCCCCATTCTCCTTTAACGATGACTGTTACAAAGTATTTAAAAATGACTGATTAGAAAATGCGGGATTTACCTGAACACTAAATTCTGGCTCGTACGATGGACTCCTCCTAGATTGTCTATTACAGCTTCCAGCCTTCAAAAGTATAGAAAATGACATAAAATTGTTTTAAAATTGCCCCAAGCAATCAAACAGGGTTTCTAATCATACAAAATTAAGGGAAAAATTTGTTTATCGGATGGATTTGAGACATGTAATAATTGAACCTGACCAGAATAACAGGCCTGCAATACAACTACATGTATTAGTTCGGTGCCTGGCGTGTGTATTAAGCATTGGTAAATGCATACAAGTTGTTCATATCTCTGAAAATGATGTAAAAAATGTGATAATTGCTTTAAATGTTAAAACTCTCTATCTCTCCGATCATGCAGTCATATCAATTTCATCAATGTCAGAAATAAATATTAAATACCAGTGGAATGTAACAAAATACTGTATAAGCCCATGATTTTATTCAATAACAAAACATGCTTTATTACTTCTGTCAATTAAAAGGAGAAAACAGCCTTTAATTATTGGAACTGTGAATAAAATTATATCAGTTACCTGTTTATTATACTTTGCAGAGGTGAAGTTGAAACGGTAGTCACTTGTTGTGATAGATCCATCATTTATAGCTCTGTAAATGGATTCTAGTGCCCACAGCATCTCCTGAAGGACAACAAAATATTAAACATGACATAGGGATGGTTTCCTCACAAGGGTTTATCAGCAGCTTCGAGAGATTTTCATTCATTATTTTTCAATAATAATTTATGCCTCATTTTTCTGTAGTTCACCCTTTTGTTTTCCTTCATATCCACATGATGATTTGTAATTGTAATTGACAAATTCACAGCTAAAAGTGACACATCCTGAATTTACAAATAAAACTGCAACTTATAAAATACATGCAAATAGTACAATGTAAAATAGGCAAATATGAAATTTATACATTCAGTAATTCAATTGATATGGTCAAAAGAATAAACAGAAAAAGAAAAGAGAAAGAAGAAAAAGAAGAAGGAGGATAATACAAAGGGAGAATAGTGAAAAAACGAAAGAAGAAGAAAATGTGGTTGATAGTAAAGTGAGAGTTTACAATTGATGTTTATAACGCCAGTAATAAAACGCAGTATACAATTAGAATTCCAATAATGAAACTGTTTCTGACCTGTATAACATCATGTAGATAAACTTTAATTAATGCAGTAGCCTTATCAATAATTTAAAAAAAAACATTAAAAGGATTTATATTTACAGTGTATAAAGACAGGCTGCTATATTATAACTTTATATATTGTTAAAAATAATGGTTCTATGCAAGTATTTCAGATTAATATGTTATTACAAACATGGTTGAAGCGTTAACTGTAAGACAAAAGTTAAGAAGTATATACAAGAGTCTGTACTTTAAGGTTCAACAATAAGAATTCAGTTTAAAAAAACTATGAAGGTTTTCTTGGCAAGGTGATAAATGTTCATTAGATTTCATTGCCAGGGACATTTGAATGTGAGAGAAGGCATGCAATTTAAACATTCCTAAATTTTCTTCGTGCTTAAGGTATGCGAATGTAAATGAATACTCTTAATTCATTTTGAAATAAGCTGCAACAGCTTAACAATTTAAGGAGTCACATTGTTAAGCAGATTTGCACTGGCTCAGATCAAATAAAAAAGAATTGAATGTGATTTTGATGCAAAAGTGTTGTTAATATGAAATTCATTATTCGGTCACTAACGATGCTTTATTTGTTTCTTTTCATTTGTTGTTGTTCTATTTTCCTTCTTCCGTTTTTTGTGTGCAACAGGAGGATCATTATTAAACTTACTTGTATATCACCGTTATTTTCATTATTACCGCCACAACCTTGTTTTGTAAAGAGTCCATTGTGAACAAGTTCATTTCGCCCACACAATTTGCACACAGTCTGCCTATATATTTTCCACTAAAATCCTATTTGAAGTAACCATTATTTAAAGACAAAACATGACAGTATGGGCATAATACAACTAAATATTAACAGTCTGTTGTTTCAATAAATGACACTTACCCTCTTTCCGACAGATTCATATCCAGATTCGTCATCGTGTGTGGTATCGGGTTCCAGTTGTCTTCCCATATTTCTCTTTTTAAAGACAATATAAAAATAACACAACTTCAAAATATAATGCAGGTTTTTTTAGACCACAACGTGTTACAGAAAATGATCAAGACGGTGGTGTCGTACTGATCATCGTGATAGTGGATATCGAACAATAAGGGTTTTTTGGTTTAAATTTGAGAATGTGTCACTATTTCGCGCGTTCTTGCCTTAATTAACTTACAAACGATTTCATAACCTGCTATCTAAACACACTATAGGCATAATTCTTTTCTTTGTCAGAAATGTCAGAAGGAACAAATCTCCTCTTGTCCCTTCGTCAAATATGCTAGTTATCATGGTGATCGTGATCACGTCGTCTGTTTTGTTCTTTTGCAGATACCGAACAGAAATCGCAAGCCGGGAAAGAGAAACCACCCCAGGCAGATATTTGTTAAAGTGAAAAAATGAAGGAAGTTTAATCATACACAAAGATGCTTCAAAGAAATTAAGCCAAGTTGATATGACATTATGTGGATAAATTACCCTAGTGTTAATAAACAACATGGTTTTATTTCATTCAAACTGGTACCTAATTAATGTTTATATAAAAATTAAAGTTAAAAATATTTACCTTCTCTTTTAATTCTCTTAACGCTTTGGATGCCAAACAAATGTCCTCGTTAATGCAGGGTACCTATCATTGAGGTGAACAATCCAAATGGTTATTTATTATTATGTTGCATTTAAAACAAATCTATGGCCGCATCCGGTCCTGATATCAGCACCGATGTCGTCACAATAAAGATAAACAGTGGTGTGTTCACATGACGTAAAGCCTGGGATTCAATTGGTTTCTGCTATCCTTCTTGGCAATTGTATGCAAATTTCCTAAGGTCAAGAGACTAAAACCTGATTGGGTCTATGGCGACCCCTCTCGAATCCGATGAAAATTTATCATATCTTGAATAGCGGCAGTCTATAATGATTATTATAGTGGCCTTATTAAAACCAATTAGTGAACGAAATCACATATTTTGCATGATATCGTTTTTTCTTCTCAAAATGAAGTTTCTACAGTCACCAAATCTGGCGTTCTTTATTTTTTTGTTAACTACAAAAATTGAAAGCTGAACTGGTTGAATCAGGGCCGTTGTTGAACACCTCTAGATGTAAGACTTTAATATGTCGCATTATCAAGAAACATAAAACGGGACAAATCATGTTTTTTCACTTAGTTGAAAATGACAAAACAAGGTAAGGGTATGATTAAATTAGTTGTTAGCTGTATATACAGCGCCTACCTCTATTTCTCGAATGAAGTTAAAAATGCGTAATTTGTATACTGTTACTTCCAATATTCTCCTTCTTTCTCTCGCTTTACTCCCCTTTTCTCTCTCTCTCTCTCTCTCCCTCTGATTCCAACTCTTTTTTTCCCTTCGTTTTTCTCACGATCTTCTCTCGTTATATATATATCAGTTTCGTCTTTCTCTTACTCTTCCTCACTCCCTCCCTCCCTCTGTCTGTCTGTCTTTCTCTCTCTCTCTCTCTCTCTCTCTTCCTCTCTTTCTCTTCCTCTCTCTCTCTTCCTCTCTCTCTCTTTCTCTCTCTCTCTCTCCCTCTCTCTCTCTCTCTCTCTCCCCCCCTCTCTCTCTCTCTCTCAACTTGTATTCCTCTGTCTCTCGCTATTCCTTTCTCTTAAATTATTGTGGTAACCAGTGATTGTTTATCCTTCTTCTCTCCCCTTAAATTACCGCATTCAGAATCATTTTGCCTAATATTTTATTTTCTATAAATTACAAGTAAAACCCAACATCAATGCGTGTGATACAGGAATAACTCCGTTTATCCTATTATGCTCGGTGATTTCGGTCAAACACTCCATTGGAGCCGATAGAGATAAATTATGCATTACTAAACAGCTTTCTGAAACATTTAGATCTATCCTTCATAATTAAAAGATTGGTAAAAAAAACTTACTTTTCTTTTGCAGAGGTTTAACGTATGACTTGCAGTGGCTAATGTGATGCGTGTTATGCTTGTCGCGTGTGGTATTTTATTTTATAGTTATGGTTTTAGAGGTGATGCGCAAAGTAAATATTACCACGTGACAAAATTAATGGCACGGATTGGTTCATTGCTCCATTTGCACTCGTCATAATCTTTATATGTAATTTTAGTAAGAGGGGAATCCCCGCCATGTTTCTTTTTCTTGTCTTTCTTTGTTTAAAAATAAAATTTCATCATCGTTTTCAATCCCATTGTTCCTCGACTCTTTCAGTCTGTCCTCTCCTGTCGGCCTCAAATCCAGTTTCTCTCTCTCTCTCTCTCTTTTTTTTTAATCTTTAGCTTATCATTATCACCATCTTCATCATCATCATTATCACCATCTTCATCATCATCATCATCATCATCATCGTCATCATCATCGTCGTCATCATTATCATATTTTTCGCACACATTATACTCTCCGCTTCAGTTTACGACTATGGTTGTATTGTTCTTCAATTTGGTATTTGTTGTAGTCTGCTCTCTGTTACATGTTTTCAGTCCATTTACCCTTATCTTTGTCGTTCTTCATCTGTGATATGTACCTGCAAGTGTACATTATCAGTTCTTGCATCATAATGGTTATGACAGTACACTGATAATCTTTTAAAAATAAATCATCATGGTTCACTAGATAACCGTTTGAAGCCTAAATTATCATCACGTTTATTTTAGTGTATAATGCATGAATGCATGTGCATTGCAAATATCACCCGAATCGTGAGGAATATTAATCATTGTAATGTTTTTAAACAATTTAAAGAGCATTATTTAGTGGATATTTACTGCGTTGGATCGTCATTTCATTAAAATATGTGCCTATATAACAGGCTCAATTTTCTGAGTTTTGTAACACGAATTTCGAAATTCAGTCATCTAAAGGCCCGGTCACACAGAGGGGACTCATGGGGGACGCATGGGGGACGCAGGCCAACGCATTGGAAATTGGCAATTTGGGCCAGTGCGTTGTCGTTCGCTAGGCGTGCGTCATCATTCGTTACTCCTTCGTCGAGCGCGCTAGACCAGCGCCAGACATACGCGGAGCACACGCCCTGTATACGCACAGTGCGCTAGCTACACGCCGTGCATTTTGTGTCAGCTCGCTAGCTTTTCCAAAATCATGACAAAAGTTAGGCACACGGCCTTTTCCGATTTCCAATGCGCGGGCCGTGCGTCGTCTATGTGTGACCACCTCTGTTGAGAACGCGATGCATGCGTTGACCATTCGTCCAGCGCGCTAGCAACACGCTGTGCATTCGTGGAAGTTGTTATCATGTGCGCTTTGTGTACGGTCTGTATGCGCACTGTATGCGCCCTGTATGCGCTCAGCGCGCTAGCAACACGCAATGCATTTGGTGTCAGCTCGCTGTAGCTCCGACAAAAGTTGGGCGCACGACAACGCACTGGCCAAAATTGCAAATTTCCAATGCGCTGGCCGTGCGTTCCCCATGCGTCCCCTCTGTGTGACCGGGCCTTAAAGGAAGATCTCTCATTAAAAAGCTATTCAGTTTCAGTTTCAGTTTCAGCTTTATTTTTCATTTCCAACAGAACAGTTATTTTGACAAGAAATCAGATATCAATTCAATATTCAATAATATAATACATTTTATAAGGTTTTAAAGTTATGAAATAGAAAGTATACATAAATATCCAGTATAATGGGTTTTTTAAAAGTTGGTTTCATAATTCGTCTTTTTAGCCTGAAAGCGAATGTAATCGACAATAAGATATATAGGCAAATCATTATGCTATTGGCTCCGTCTCAACGCCGGCTTAAAGGCCCGGTCACACAGAGGGGACGCATGGGGAACGCATGGCCAGCGCATTGGAAATTTGCAATTTTGGCCAGTGCGTTGTCGTGCGCCCAACTTTTGTCGAAGCTACAGCGAGCTGACACCAAATGCATAGCGTGTTGCTAGCGCGCTGAGCGCATACAGGGCGCATAAAGTGCGCATACAGACCGTACACAGAGCGCACATGATAACAACTTCCACGAATGCACAGCGTGTTGCTAGCGCGCTGGACGAATGGTCCACGCATGCACCGCGTTCTCAACAGAGGTGGTCACACATAGACGACGCACGGCCCGCGCATTGGAAATCGGAAAAGGCCGTGTGCCTAACTTTTGTCATGATTTTGGAAAAGCTAGCGAGCTGACACAAAATGCACAGCGTGTAGCTAGCGCGCTGTGCGTATACAGGGCGTGTGCTCCGCGTATGTCTGGCGCTGGTCTAGCGCGCTCTGCGCATGTCTGGCGTGCCTTTGGCGTGTACATTCATGCGTCGAGCTCCGCGCACACTTTTGAGCATGCTCAAAAAATCCAGACGCACACAGCGAATGACGACGAAAAGATAGCGTGGGTCCAGCGCGCTCGACGAACGAGTAACGAATGACGACGCACGCCTAGCGAACGACAACGCACTGGCCAAAATTGCAAATTTCCAATGCGCTGGCCGTGCGTCCCCCATGCTTCCCCTCTGTGTGACCGGGCCTTAAAGTGCAATTTTTTTCTTGTTATTAATTTGTGAGATTATGTCGATAACCTGAATACACCAATAAATAACTACACTATGTGTAATGTCTACAGTATTTCCGTTTGTTTGCTATCAATAAGCAGTATGGTAAGTACAATGTACATGTATGAACAGTGTTCATGCATCCATCTTTTCACAGTCGCCGCCTCATATGCTTATGTCACTTGAACTAAATGGAGAGAATCTGTCTTATTTTGACATGTGAAATACTTGTTAACTATCGCCCAATTTTCATTTTGTCAAGTTTTTCAAAAATACTAGAACGTATTGTAGGAATGACCTCCTTAATCCGATACAGTTTGGGTTCAATATGTCATATTCAACTGAGCTTTTACTAGTATAATTGTACGACAGAGTCTTGGCTGATCGTAAACATGTCATTGGCGTTTTTATGGATTTGAGCAAGGCATTCGACACTCTTGATCACTCTATTCTTTTGATAAAATTAAAGTTGTACTATAGAGGAATAGCCTCAAAAAAGAGCTACTTGTCAAACAGGAAACAGTATGAAATATTCATGTTGATTCTGAAATATCAGATATTAAATGTGGTGTTCTACAGGGCTGAGTATAATGCTAGCTCTTGTTTTTAGTTTATATCAATGATATTTTTAGTTCGTCAACTGTCTAACAATATGTAATGTTTGCTGATGACACAAATCTATTTCTCTCTCAATCAAATTTCAATGTTCTCTTCGACACTCTGAACTCAGAACTGCCAAAACTTGCCAAATGGTTTCGATGTACATAATATACTTCCTTTGAATCTTAAAAAAACAAACTATATATGTTCTAAAACTCATAATAAACCAACACAATTCGATATACCATTGACAATAGATGATACTGTGATCGAACAGAAGACCGCTATTAAATTCCTTAGAGTATATATGGACGAACTTTTAAATTGGTCTGACCATGCCCATAGTCTTTATAACCAAAATCATTTCACACAATGTTGTTAATTTGAATTATTACAAAGCATTAAACGTACAATCCATACTGTATAATACTATGTTAATATCCTATATAACATGTTGTAATTTAATATGGGTGAACTCCAAGTATCTAAACGAGTCAATTTTAGACATCCAAAAAAGGCGATACGAATTGTACTGGTTCTCGCCACAGAAATCACAGCGCCTCGTTGTTAAAGGCAATACAAAGTTTTGGTATGGGGTCATAAATTTGGTTCAAATGAATATATTGGAAGCATATGTGATTCTACAATATCCAGTGATCGTTGTCGCGGTTGAAATCGAGTCTAAAGGTATGAAATTGTAAATAATAAACTCTTTATGTTGTATAGCTCCCTCTCAAGGTTATTAATTAAGCTATAAAACAATGTTTCTTGACTAAAATCGACCGATTAGCTATTCCCGTTTGGAAATTATATATCACAGCTACATATTCTGAGATTTTCATGGTCGCAGCTACCATTGTACGGCCGTAATCGCGAATTTGAAATTTATAAAAATTTACCGGGAGCACCGGTAAATTTTTATAATCAATTTTTCTCGAAAGCAGAAGTGTTTTAGGGCCTACAATTTCTGGTGCATATAATACATCCACAGAGGTATCCAAATATATCAAAATGGTAAAGATTCACTATCCACCCAATTTTCAAAATTTCCCAAAACTTTGTATTACCTTTAATGAAATTGAATACCCCTCAAAATTTCGGATATATACCAAAACCGCTACAGCACATAAATAAATTATACATAGTAGCCGGACAAAGGGAGTTTTCTGCCTTTGGATCAAATGAATATTCAATTAAAGTTTGCGTTCAAATAACAGTGAAAAGAATGCTGCTCTCCCAATACACTGTGCTATCATATATGAATGCTTTTGTCTGCTGAGCAACGATATGTGCAGTCATCTGTAATTCCTCCTCACTTCATCCCTCTTTCTCTCTCTCTTTCACTCTTCAGTCTCTACCTATTATTCGTCTCTTCTCTTTGCTGTATTTCTGCATCACCAGCAACTCTCTAATTCCTTTTTGTTTGCTTACACTTAATTGTCAGGGCTCACAGGGCATCAATCTTTGCTCATCTTGAAGCCCTTGCCAATTCTGTTTAAAATGACTTCATATTTCTCCTTGTATGTTTCAATGTATAATGATTTTATTATGTAATCAGAACTGCCAAAGATGAAATTAAAATGAAATGAAATTATTGAGTACAATAAATTGCATGAATATAAAACATTCTTAACATTGTAATAAGCGCTATAGAAATATAATGTATTATTATTATTTTAACGGTACTTTCAATAACATAGCCTCAGTTATGAAAGGCACTTTTTACATTTGGTGATCTGACGCTATCTTTTAGAGGTAACTGAAGATATTGCCGTGTAATATAAAGTGCGTGATAAACTTGGCCAAGACCAACTTAACCTACGACTCCCTCCCTCGACTGTTTAATATTAAAAAAATACAATAAACCTTTGGTCTCATAGAGATTGCCTAAGTAAATAGAATAACTGAGGTGAGGACTTAATTTACGGTGAGTTTATTCCCTTCACCGTGAAAGAGAAACACAATGTGTTCAGTCAGGGGCGGATCCAGGAATTTCTTCCTGGGGGGGGGGGGGAACACGGGGGAGGGGGGGGGGGGGGGGGGTAAGAGGACATATATATATATATTTTTTTTTGGTCCAAAAAAATCGTAACGACTCAGCCAGCCGCTGAATAAGCGGGGGGGGGGGAAGGAGTGCGCACTATTTTTTTTTTTTTTGGGGGGAGGGGGGGCCGGGGGGGGGGGGGCACGTCCCTGTTTGCCAGTACATTTTTGGCGAATTTGGGGCTGATTTCAACGTGTTTTTTTTGGCCGGGGGGTGGGGGGGGGGGCACGTGTCCCTATGTGCCCCCCTGGATCCGCCACTGGTTCTTTCACACCACATTTACTAAATAATATGTCCAGTATATAGCGCAGTTAAAATTAAATATGATTATACTTTACTGCGCTTGTACGCAAAGTATCATGTTATGACCACGGCTGTAGCGGAGCCGCCATGATAAAGAATTCAAGGATTTTTGTTTCAATTTATGAAGTTCATCAGGGGTGGCATTTTATATTTTTTACTTCACATGAGAGGAGACCGGCAAATCTAACATTTTACTTTTTAAACCTTGAATAAAGTCACCTCGAATGACATTTGACATAGTTAATTATGATGTCGAATTCATTTTTTTTAAATCGAAACTAAATATATTTCAATGTAAGATGAAAGAAATCAAACTTCACTTTAATATAGAATCATAACATTGTATGCTTACAATTATAGTTGAAGCATGCAAATGATCGTACACTTCAGAAAGTTTATATTCCATCAACCTGTCCTACTTGCATGCAAGAAAGATAACAAAAAGATAACTGGCCATTCACTATTAACTTAACATCTGAGTCACGTTTAGTAGACGTAATATATACAATAGTATTAATGATTTTGAAGCAATTGATTTATCTAGTTAATGGATATAATGAAGAAGAACAAAATATATAAATTAACATGTCCCAATATCATTCGACTTGAATGAAAATGTATATTTACATTTACGTTTAATATCAAACGATTTAAATCCAACTTTTAAATAAGAATACAATATAATAAATTCTATACAGTAATGTTCAACTTGACCAAGTTAAGTAGAAGATGTGATATTTTTAATATTGTTAATGACTTTACAGAACTTGTAGTCTATTTTTTTTTTTTCTTTTTTACATAATTGTTCCTAAACACTCTTTATTTCTCTATTAACTGCTATGCAATGAAAAGGTATATACACGTTTATGTTTAATATCATTCAAATGAAAGTTGACTATGAAACAATGACCCTATCAAGCGCACAGTGACAATTTTCGGCATTGATTTTGTACTTTAGCTCGTATTGATAGCTTCAATTACAGCATGATGGATATACGTCGATAGTTTGTTATGGGCGTGGCACACAGTGGGCACGTGATAGCAAAACGGGCACATTGAAGGCAAGCCACTTCATGGTTGCAGGGATGAAATATGGTCGCTACATCCTGCTTATTACAGTCCTTACACAGGACCTTCTTTGGACCGACATCCGGCAGGTATCTAGTGCTTGATGAAGTCGATTAGAATTCTGTGATTTCGATATAAAAGATGCTTGATGTTTATCTAGTCTCAACGATTATAATTATTCATTGCTAGAATGGAATTTACTTTAGACTATAATATAAACGTTTATCAGTTTACGCCTTTCTGGCTCGTATAAGAGGTTTATAGTTTTCCTACATTTAAAGAAATAGGAGGGCTAAATATCTAAAACGAGACAGGTTTAATGCCATGTCGGAAAGTGAACGGGGGGGGGGGGGGGGGGTTATTTTCACCATATCATTTCGTGATGATTTCAAAATGCAATTTCTGAAAAAAACTAAATGTAAAGCTTCAGAGATCTTCCTTTCAACGCAAATACATTTACGAATTATTATTGTTTTGTCTACCAATTTATACCATGTACCACAAACTGGAATTTTCCATGTTAAGCAATAGCTCCCAAAATTCTAGCTCTCTCTCCTTTCTACTTTCCCCTGTTGCTCTTTACCCCTCATCTCATTTCCCCTCCCCATCCCCATTAATTGATACTTACGTTTGTGTTCCGAAGATTTTGCGATGGCGAAGCTCTTTTGACCAGACTGTGTAATTGGTGATTCTTCTTGTCTTGAGTCACTGTTTATCTCAAGATTAGCACATTTTTGCGTCTGTATAGGTATAAGAAAAAATATACAATCCGAGATAGGACTATTAACTCACATGATAGTTTAGATAAGATGACTTCAAAATATGACAATATTTTGGACTGTAGCTTAGTTATTTTAAAGAATAAAACCTTTTTTAAAATCTATTTCGTATTGTTTTTCTTATTTGTGAAGTATTGGAAACTACGGTTCTTGGAGTAATTGTCTTCATGAGTGATGCTTATTAAAGTAATATTGCATTTTCCATCTCTATATTCATAATATTAATTTCAAAAGATACACATATTGAAGTTAATTGGAATTCGTTCTTGGAGAAATTATCATTGTGGGTGGTGTTTTAATATAGTATTGTTGGATTTTCGCTCTATATATTCATGTTCGCTTCAAAGGTTACATCTATTCCATTTATGAAGTTCTTCAGGAGTGGCAATTTATTTTTTTAGTTATTATGGTTTGTATTTACGCCGCCTGTGATCAAAAGTCACCATATATAGCAGCACAATTCACTTGGTGATATTTCGGTGATGCAACTTAGAATTTCCTTCATCAATATCACTTCACCAATTATGGTATGGTTGGATTGAATTAACTCTGCCCCAAAGTCCATAGTTTGTCTCAAATCCTTACAATCAACCAATCACCATATAGCAAAATGCAACATTGTAGCCGTACCACATTGATCTTCATCCAGGGGCTGTTCTCATACTGAATCAAAAGAGATTCAGTGCTAACAATACGATGTTATTTCAATTCCGAACCTGTGTATCAATTGTGCTTGATGAATATTTCAATGGTTTCTCATCGGTTGAGTTCTTCCGTTTTTCTGCCTCCTCTAAAGTTTTGATGAAGTTGTCCGAAGACGAGAAGTTTAAGTCCGTTTCATGTAACTGTTGCTCGATGACACGACACACCAGCGCCGCGTCGAATTTAGTATTCAGGATCATTTTGACAGTCGGGCTGTCCATTATCTCGATCAACTTCTTAGCAGAAACTGTGTAGAAAATATAATGTTTATTGGTGAAGTATGGCAGGGAAATCTCTAAATTCAGGAGACCTATATAATGTTTAATTCCAGAAGAATACCCATTTCCCTTAAACAATTGTCATTTCTTTAGAAGACGGGAAGAGGAAGAGACACTTTCTTCCGGTGACTGAAATAATCATACAGTTTGTTTAAATCGTATTAGATGCTGTATTTCTTTTAAAGGAACGTTCTAACATCCTTCTATCTTCATGATGGCGGTAAACTTATGGTGAGGGACACCATCTTCATAACTTAAATTGATTTCTAAGACAATACGTTGAGAGATGCATAACGTTACAGTTGTGCGTGTGCGTAGTGTGCACGCGTGTGTGTGTGACGACTTGTGTATATTTAATTTAAGCCATTGCTCGTAGAGTAAAGAATGGAGACTTTTAGATTTGCATGACGAGAACGTGGACTGCTACATGTGACATCCTTTAATGTGACGTCCTTTTAAGGCACTGGCAGTGCCCGACAATGTCTTAAAATGACGTCACATTGCCTTAAAAGGATGTCACATGTAGCAGTCCACATTCTCGTCGTGCAAATCTCAAAGTCCCTAAGGACATGACGGAAGGATGAGCTTGTTTTAGAGGTCAAATCCAATGAAGCATAAAATCAGTTCCCTCCCTCAGAGATTTCATATTGGAGGAAAATATAATTTAAAACTCCAAATAAATTAACCTGAGAGTGTACGCCTACGTCTGTCACAACTATTTCTTTGAAGACGCTCTGATTCCGGCTTCAGAATACTCACCTTTGTTATCCTTCTCTGACTCGCTTGCTTCTGAAGCTAGTGTCTTCTGATGATCTGATAGTGAGGACTGGGTAGAAGCACCTGGGCTCTGTTTAGATTCTCTCTTCTCTGCCTCCTCACTCGCTTTTGCATTCTTAACGAAAACGATAAAATAAAACACGATTAAGTTAAATGAGACCAACAGTCCATGATGTCGAAAGGAAACAATTTTGTTCACGAGACCAAATCCTATGAGATGGAAGGCCCGCGAGACCGATTTTTTTTTCTTTGTTGGTCTCGTGGACTTCAGACGAGATATATGAAGGTAAAAAAAAGAAGCTTTTTTTCCCCCTAAAGTTCTCATACTATCGGCCACATGGACTATTACTAAATGAATTGGAACAGATTTGTTTTAATTTATTCTTAAAGTCAAGAGCAATAAAATCTGTGTGACCTTTACACTTGGTAAATGTAGTAATGAGAAAGTTCTTAATGTTCTCTACCTAGCCTATGGCGTAATTCTAACTAAACGACATGGTTTAAAATAAAGGTACACAATCGGAAAAGAAATTACAATTTCATTGTCATTATCGTGTGCTGGCCGCAGCCAACATTGAGTTCATCACTCTTTGACGCCTCTCGCCCATCTTAACCGAAATCTTAAGGCCCGGTCACACAGAGGGGACGCATAGGGGACGCACTGCCAGCGCATTGGAAATTTGCAATTTTGGCCAGTGCGTTGTCGTTCGCTAGGCGTGCGTCATCATTCGTTATTCGTTCGTCGAGCGCGCTGGACCCACGCTATGCATTCGTCGTCATTCGCTGTCTGCGTCGGGATTTTTTGAGCATGCTCAAAAGTGTGCGCAGAGCTCGACTTATGAATGTACACGCCAAAGGCACGCCAGACATGCGTGGAGCGCGCTAGACCAGCGCCAGACATACGTGGAGCACACGCCCTGTATACGCACAGCGCGCTAGCTACACGCTGTGCATTTTGTGTCAGCTCGCTAGCTTTTCCAAAATCATAACAAAAGTTAGGCACACGGCCTTTTCCGATTTCCAATGCAAGGGCCGTGCGTCGTCTTCGTGACCACCTCTGTTGAGAACGCGTTGCATGCGTGGACCATTCGTCCAGCGCGCTAGCAACACGCTGTGCATTCGTGGAAGTTGTTATCACGTGCGCTCTGTGTACGGTCTGTATGCGCACTGTATGCGCCCTGTAAGCGCTCGGCGCGCTAGCAACACGCTATGCATTTGGTGTCAGCTCGCTATAGCTTCGACAAAAGTTAGGCGCACGACAACGCACTGGCCAAAATTGCAAATTTCCGATGCGCTGGCCGTGCGTTCCCCATGCGTCCCCTCTGTGAGACCGGGCCTTTAGGAATGTCAAATATCTCAAGATTAAGATTCAAATTATATCCATGAATTTGTAGGGGTGTCGAACCCTGTTTGTGTGATGTTAATTCGTATCATACCGAATAAAAAATTACGAAATGCAGGATCACTTTAATATTTAATCAGTTTCACTCCTTTCGTTAGCTTAAAATAGATGCTACACAATGATTTACAATGCACTTTAAACTGGGGTTTAAAGAACTGATGACAGTATTCCTCGATTATTAGACGTGCTGTTTGGAGAAAGATAATCTCAAAACCCTTAGATCCTAAGTTCTATCGCTGTATGATAACATTACCATGATCTTCATTCTCACCTGTACTTCATCAACGAAATCTTTCCCTATCATTTCTTTCAGCCAATCGCACTTTGGAAAGCATCTGGCATGCTCGCTCCAGGGCTCATCGTCCTCTTCCCAGTTCTCAATGCCACCGTTACAGTAGAAACATCTGGCTCTGTCACCAGGACCTGTAAGGTGGAGGAATGGTCAAATTGTGTGCGAAAGGGGCAGTTAAAGGCTGGGAGGTCGGGGAGAAAGGTAGACATAGAGATAGAGAAAAAAAGAGAGAGAGAGGGAGAGAGGGAGAGAGATAGAGAGAGAGAGAGAGAGAGAGAGAGAGGGAGAGGCGGTGAGAGTATGTCCGAATGGTTAAACATGCATGCAATCATTATGAAATTGCTATGTTTATATAAATAATATCATTCTCTTTGTCTTGAGAAGGGGCTTCGGAAAGGAGGGGGGCTTTGGGGGTGTGCAGCCCCTCTATTTTGAGTAGACTCGTACTATACAGGGGCATTTCTATGTGATGAAAATGATATGCCTATGCATACGCTCATGCTTCATCTCCCCCTCTCCAAAAAGAAAAAAATGATCTGCGACTCCCGGTATTTAAAGTTTAAATTAAGGCCTCCCTCTTACCTGCGTAGTAAAATCCAGCATTTGCCAGCCATCTCGTTTCAGAGGAAGGCAGTTTGAATTCATCTGACCACTTATCTTGGAATGTGTGAAGCCGATCTAGTTCCCCACAAAGTTCCGGAGTTATGGCAGAAGAAAACATTTTAGTAAAAGATGTTCCACAAGAAGCATCTACATAGTCGTCAGAGGTCAGGGTTTTGTGTAAGCCCGAGACGACTTCTCCATCCACTTCTTCAGTCCCTGGTTCAATCGCGACGTTTTGCCTATCCTGGTTCTTCGCCATATCACAATGCGGAAACATTTTGATATGTAAACCCATTGCAGTGTCCCCATCTTCCCACCCTGAATTTGACCTCCACAGGAAAAGCATTTCACTCTGTCAAATATTCCGACATGAAAGAACCCTGCCTTCGCAAGGGGACCTGGCTTTATGGGACATGTTTTGCTCCAGGTTTTAAACGTGTTTTTTCGTGCTACTTCAAATATCATTTTATCTCGTTTATGCCTTGTCTGAAATTTGCCGCTTACTTTAGGGCGTTTCTTTTCATTATTCGTGGCCATTTTGAACGTCAGTCGCAAAAGTCTTTCAGTTAAAATCCATGATTCAGTTCAAAAGTGTTTTGCATTCACTTGAGCTGCGTGTCAGCAAATCTGCTCAAACAAGATGTACCTACATAACCCATGGATTAGTCATACATAAGCATCAATGCACCTGCAAGTTGAGAAATGACGATAAAAACCAACATGTTACCTATCGAAGTACAACTACAGACAGTAATGCTTAGTATATCGAAGAAAAGGTACAGAATCGTCCTCAGACACGAAATGAATTATTTGTTTGTATATATTTCGTGAATATGGTTCCAATTTACAAACCTCAAAAGTATAGAATCGTTAACGTTAGTATTGTCATTATTATTTTTCATGAAAAAAATCTTTTGAATTCGTAACATCATTATTTCCCGTAGTACACACATTCATGGTTCATTGCAATCCATTGGATTTAGGTGGCAAAGGTTGTCTCAGACAGTCAGAAAGCAAACACTGGAAATATGCAAACAATAGGTATCAATAAGTGGTCTAATTTATTATCAATTTTTTTAAAATCAGGAGTGGGGCACTCTCATTCAGAATAATAGCATACTTCAAGGCTCCTGATTAGGGGAGGGTGGAAGTGGGAGTCTTGTCATCTTTTTTTCTTTTGATCCTTTCCATTCGTTCATTCACGTGCCCCCGTAGCTACGCTACTGAAAGTAGCCCCTTACCTTGAAATATTACGGAATATTATGTGTGAAAGAAGAAACAGCGTTAGCTTCGGAGGTGAGGGGGAGCTAAATGAATGTAGTAAGCATATTACATTGCAAAGCTACATTTGTCGAAAAATCGATTCGAGGTATAGGGCCACCAGAGTGTCCTCCCCCTATATAAAAAAATATCTTAACATCGCAACATTATTACTTTCCCTTGTTTCATAATTATACACAGATTCATGGTTTATTGAAATCCACTCAATATTTGTTACAAAGGTTGTCTCAGACAGTTAAAGGTAATCATTGGAAAACAGGCAAGCAATTCGTATCAATACGAGGTCTAATCTATAATCAATTTGTAATCTTCTGTTGTATATAGAGGGTGCTACTAGGGGGTGGTGTGGCGTCACATACCCCCTCTGTTTTCAGAGCACATGCTGGCAAAGCAATTAGGAAAGTTACAATTTATCAAGTATTTGTTGACCTCTTTCGGTGATTTTGAAAATCTGAGGACCTTTATTGATATAAAAATTAAATAAATCTGGACCTAATGTTCCTCCTGCCTTTGCAAAATGTTCTAGCAATGCCCCTTTTTGTTTGCCCCGGGTATTGGCATGAAGACGTTTACCCCAGCTTGGTAATATTCCAAAGTCATAATGATGTAGTCATGTTACAAAAGGCCGGGTGATAAGGCCCCCCAAAAAATCAATTGGTTGTCCTCGATCACTTTTCTGTAGTAGGGGCGGGCGGATCTTTTTTTCTCTCCATTTTTTTTGTGTTTTTTTTTAATTAATTTTTTTTCCCCACTTTTTTTAATTTTGTTTAAAAGTAAATATTTTTCCATAAAGAAATTAAAAATCATTTAAAAAGACAAAGTCTATAAAACACTTTAATATGGTAAAAGACTAGTTTAATGTACAATGAATATCAAGACCAACACAGAAAGTATTTTTGGCTTTGAAATACAGCACCTTTTTAAATCCCCACTGTACTACTTATAGCTACTTGCGCCTTCTATATAGCAAACAATGCCTAATCGGTGACAATTGGTCCCCCATGATCCTCTTTATCTTATGTTAACTGAGAGCTGATTTGATGAGATAACAACCTGTCCAGTGATCTTGCAGGGTGGTCTAATCCCTCCTGTAAACTAGTACAGATGGGCTTTAAAATGAGTTTAAGAATGCTCAGAACCTGATTTGAATGAACGGAATTTTGACATAGAAAAATAAAAATGGCAAGTTTAATAAATATAGAATTGCGTACTGAAAAGACCAAACTGGCGACGGGACGCATTTTAATCATTGCAAAATGCATAAAAAGGCATATTTGGCATTTTTAAGATTGTTCCCCCCCCCCCCCCAAAAAAAAGTACGAAAGGCCCGAAAATGACGAGCGGGCGGTCAAGGACAACCAAATGATTTTTTGGCCTAAGGGGATGGGGGGGGGGGGGGATACCATGGACCTTCTGCATGAACCTAGCCTGTGGCGCCCCGTTACTCCAGACACTGGTGAAGGGGAGAGGGGGGGAGGGTAAAGGCGCACTGCATAATGGGGGGGGGGGGGGCGCTCTCTCTCGCTCTCTCTCTCTCTCTCTCGGGATATGCTATTACGTGATTAATAAGGCCCCTGATTAGAGGGAGGGTGTGGAAGGGGAAAACACGTGCCCCAGTTATTTCAAAATCGCGCCGGCCGATAATTCGCTCAGTGGGGGGGGGGGGGGGGGGGGGGGGGGGGTAATGAGCACAATTGGATCAGCCACTGCCTTCACCTTCACCTTTCAAAGGGATTTTTTTTATGCAGGCATTGCGCAATGCTGTGTACAACACATGACGCGAATCGGGGCTTTATGACACTTGAGAATAGATTCAATATTTGTCTTTCTGTTATTATCATGAATAGATCGAAGCAAGCAGATTACACAAGCAGATATATAAGAGGGGAATTACTGACTTATTATACTTTTTCAGACCAATAATTCAAAAATTAATAATAATAATAATGATGATATTAATAGGCCTAATAGCAACAATAATAATAACATTAATGATAATAATAATGATCCTATCAATGATAATGATAATAACTATAATGATACTAATAATTATGATATTAATAATAATAATCAAAATAATGATATTAATAATAATTATAACAATAATATACATAATTAAAGTAATATCGATTATATAAGAGCGCTAAAAACAAAAAGTACAATAAAATTGCCAAAAATTACAAAAAAAAAGAGAAAACATAAAACCCATAAAATGGATTAGTCATATTATCCAGTGATATATTACTTAGGGGAAGGTTAATCTTTTAAGGGAGCTTATGAAAGTGGCAAAACAGGTTAATACTCTGATGGAAAGTTTGATATTGTTCCAAGTTTTCAAAGCAGCCACTGTAAAACGTTTCATCTGTAAGATGATAGTCTGGATTTGGGAAAAAATATCTCTATTTCATATTTCTTATATCATAATTATTTTTAATTCCAGGTCATAATAGATCTTACAACCGCAAATTTCGTATAAAAGATATGATATTTGGGAATATTTCAGGTATTTCGATAACTGTATACACAAATCAAAGACCAGTTTACTCACTTTCTAAAAGCTCAATATTACTTGATAAATTCAGTACATATTTCTTTCTGCACGAAATGCATGTTTAGTATTTTTCAAAGAATGAAAGTAAAATAATCTTGAACCAAACAAAAACATACGATCAGAACAAACAAATAGAGTTGCTAAATGTTTGATTAATGTAAAGTAGTGTTACCTTCAATATCAGATGCCTACATGGTTGACTAAATGCACTCCTCTTAGAGCCAATGCCATATATTCAGCATTTGTAATCTCCAGTCGAATTTGAATTAAATATTTTGTTTACCTAAGAGTTGGTGCTAGACTCATGTATATCGCGTTAGCAACAATCGTAACATATCTACGAATTTTCTTTCTCTTTCTCTAATTTCTTGTTATTGATTCATAAGTTTATATGGCTTATACTTATGTTTTCTGATTCAAATAATCTGTAATTAGTCTCAAACTTAACATAACTCATCTATGTATGATAGAAAACGGAACTGTGTTTTGAACATCCTATCAGACGATAGAAGTAACAATTAACTCTCTATAAACAGGAATGGAAATCCACTCTTTGGGGAGACATATTAGGGATCATTTCCTTATAAATGGACCTTCATGCTTTATCCGTGTCAAAGAAAAAGGCGAAACTTCTCTCAAAAAGCTATTCAACCTCTACTTTGGAGTTGATACACTTAAGAGAGGATTTGTACTCTTCTGCATTAAGAATTGCAGATGAAATTGCTGTATCGCCCTACTATCAACTGAAACATTGAGGTTTAAGATTCAAACGATTAAAAAAGACCTTAATAATTGTCCAATGATATTACGGCGTTCTTAAGTATCGGACATCATAGATACGACTAAAATAATTCCCGCACCAAATTTCACGCCCCACAGATAGACGTTACTTAGACAAATTTAGTAGGACGTCGGCGAAATTCCTGTGAGCAAATTAATGAGTTTAACATTTTTGTAGCACATGGCACAATAACATAAAATATATATATTAACAATATATCATAATTCTTACCATTTAAAGGAAAACGATGTCCCTTCCTGCAGAATGTACTCATGTGACAGAAAGAACATATGGGAAGGTCGTCTCATTTGGATCCAATCCACCAAGGTTCACAGTCCAAAATCAAAGTCACGTGGGGACGTACATATAAGTGTGTGCCGAAATAAGGTATGTCGACCCTATGATATCATGCCTATTATAACATGCATATTAAAGGTGATTTAAAGGTAACATTAATTCTAAGGAGTCCATTTGCAGCTTTTCCTGAGAGCTCACTTCGGAATTTTTCTTTGATTTTTTTATAGAGAAATGAAGAAGACTTATTTCAAAACCTTAATTCCCCCATGTTTGTGTGTTTCGTTCACCTATATTACTGGTATCCCCCCTCCCATCTTTTTAAACACACACACACACACACACATACACGCACACACACCCACCCTCTTTCTACCTCTCTCTTTAGCAATGTTCATTGTCTCCTTTTTTCTCTCGCTCTCTTGCTGTTCGGGACGATATGATTAACGCCCGCGTTTCATCATTCTCTCTCTCTCTCTCTCTCTCTCCACACTTTCTCTTACAAACATGCTTGCACACACACACACACACACACACACACACATACGCCCACACCACTGCACTCTACGTATCCATTTTCCTGTTCTCCGTTTCTTTTGCTCTCTTGCTGTTCATATAAATGAAGGGGTAATTCGTTTCATTTATATTTTAGACACCTAGCTCTTGTCTTACTCCCCAGCACCCCTTCCCCGTCTCTCTCTCTTCTTTCTCTCTCTCTCTCTCTTTGTCTCTCTCTCTCTTTCTCTCTCTCTCTCTCTCTCTCTCTCTTTCTCTCTCTCTCTCTTCATTCTTGTGCCTTATTGTCTTTCATCGCGCTCTCTCTCTCTTCATATGGATGAAGGGATGATTAGTGTCCGCATTTCCTTTTTCTTTAAAGGGACTTAGCAACATTGTTCAGATGAGAGGAAATGGTATTATGAATAGCGACCCTCTTCTCCTATTATGAATAGCGATCCTCATTTCTTATTATGAATAGCGACCCTCTACTCCTATTATGAATAGCGACCCTCATTTCATATTATGAATAGCGACCCTCATCCCGTATTATGAATAGTGACCCTGTACTTTTATCTTTTTTTAACAATACCTGTACTTGGCACTATGACACTCATCCGAACTTTCTCGTCCAAACTTTCTCATTCTTTCTATTTTTCTTGTGCGCCTCGGAATAGCATTGTCTAGATAGACGGCGCTATACAAATGCCTATTATTATTATTATTATTATTACTCCTATTATGAATAGCGACCCTCATTTCGTATCATGAATAGCGACCCTCTTCTCCTATTATGAATACCGACCCTCATTTCGTATTATGAATAGCGACCCTCTCCTCCTATTATGAATAGCGACCCTCTACTCCTATGATGAATAGCGACCCTTTACTCGTATTATGAATAGCGACCCTTACGAGTAATGACCCTCATTTCGTATTATGAATAGCGACCCTCTCGTCGTATTATAAATAGCGCCCCTGATTTCGTAATATGAACAGCGGTCCTTATGATTAATGACCCTTAATTTGAATTATGAATAGCGACCCTCATCTCACGTTATGAATAGCGGTCCTTATAATAATAATAATAATACATTATATTTCTATAGCGCTTATTACAATGTTTCTAAGCGCTTTACAAAGTTGCTAATACTTAGATAATAATACATTCAATATCTTATTTACAAACTATAATTAATATATACTAATCAACCTACAATTAATTTAAAATACATAAGCACAGATACATCTAGTCAATACATATAGATACAATATAATACAATTAATTTTAGGGCAAAACATTACAAATTCTAATTAAGGCAATTACATTACATCTACCGTGAATAACACATTAAAGTTACAGACTAACAGGGATGATTAACAGGAAAAATAAAAAAGGGATGTCTTTAGGGAGGATTTAAAAAAATCTAACGAAGGAGCGTCCCGGATCTCAAGAGGAAGTCTGTTCCAAAGCCTCGGAGCAGCTACGCTGAAGGCCCGGTCTCCATATCGTGTTCCAGTTCCTGGACCCAGGGCCAGTTGCAGATGAGCATAGGTGGATGAGCGAAGTCTTAATAGAGGTTGTCGGGGTCTTTGGTGAGATTAGATCTGTGATGTAAATTGGAGCAAGTTCATGTTGGGCTGTGTAAGTTAGGATCAGGATTTTGAAGATAATGCGTTGAGAGACGGGAAGCCAATGAAGAGAGCGGAGGACAGGGGTAATGATATCGTATTTTCTGGAAAGGGTTATTATAATAACCGAGCTGCAGCATTCTGAATTCGTTGAAGAGGCAGAACATGAGAGTCTGGTAAACCGTAAAATAAACTGTTGCAGTAGTCAAGGTTTGATGAAACGAATGCGTGGACTAATCGTTAAGTTGCGCTGGCCGTCAGGTACTTTCTTATTTTACCTATCTTGGAGATTCCAAAAGCTGCTGCTCGAGACTTCGAACGTATGTGGTCAGCCATGGTGAGATTCTTATCAAGAATAACACCGAGATTCACGAGATTATGATTAACGGACCTTATTTCTTTATGAATAGCGGACCCGCAGGTATGGGAAGTTCCACGTTATGAATAGCGGTCCTTATGAATAGCGATCCTCGTGAATAACTGTCCTTATGAATATCGAATAGATCCTACACAGAGGACTGTACTCAATGGAAGAAGAAGAAGAAGTCTTCTTCCACTTCATCGTCATTATCACTATCTCCATCATCACCATCTTCATCTCTCTCTCTTTCTCTGTCTCTCTGTCTCTCTTTCTCAATCCCTCTCAATCACTGTCTATCCTCTGTCGACTCGTTTTATTTCACCTCTCTTTTCAGTCTATTACTGTTCACTTTTTTATCGAATAGTTAAAAAAATTAATCTGTTAAAGGATCATGTGATCGATATTTACATTTAACTGAACAATGGCGAATTTTGAACCTCTGGGTCATTAAATTTCGAGGTGTATAAATAATTATCGTTCAAATTCCAAACGAGTATAAAAGAATTAAACATGGCAAGATGCCAAATGTGTTCATCTTGGCAAGTAGAGGGTAGTGGTATCTTACTCACAGTTATCTATCAATTTTGTTTTCTTCATTAAGTTGAATATTAGTTATTTATTTATTTCATTTTCAGTAAATTGCCGAGATTTTCTTTTTTTTATTTTCTTTTTTTTGTGTCCCAAAATTTGAACATTTGACCGATCGATATCCTTGGGGGGGGGGGGGGGGGGTAAGGTCAGCTTTTTTGGGGTCACCCGTTACCATAATTTTTGTATTATTATTATATTCTTTTATTAAATAAAAATTGAAGGGGGAGGGGGTTTCCTCCAAAACACACACATCAAAAAAGTTGAAGGGGGGGGGGTCAACCCCCCCCCCCCCCCCCCCCCCCCCCCGCGTACGCGCCTGGTGCTGTAGTATGTTAACGAATATGGGTTCATGCTGGGGATCTCATAGGCTCGTAGCCATCTCTCAAAGTGTCAGATCGTCTTTTGCTTTTGAATCCTGATTGTCCACGGGGGGGGGGGGGGTAGTTGTCCTCGGGGGGGGGGGGGGGTAATTGTCCTCGGGGGTAATTCTCCGGGGGGGGGGGTAATTGTCCTTGGGGGTAGTTGTCCTCGGGGGGTAATTCTCAGGGGGGTAATTGTCGTAGAACCGTTTTACGAATACCAATATGGATGATGATGAGGACACACTGTTACTACTCAAGCCTTTCAATATGATCATGATAATCACTTTACTGCGATAAAACAGACAGATCATGAAGTTGCGATGAATCTTGATGCGTTTATTTCATTAACACTTTATGTTACTTTTTTGTTTATCTTAATGGTATTTATGATATTTTGTTTAAAACATCTTGGAGGAAAGTATTAATATTTTTCGTAACAAGTAAAGAAACAATTGATTTTCTATGACTAAGCATAGATTTAAATGTAATTTATGGAACAATATCAGTGCCCATATGGAAACGTTTGCTTGTATTTGTCTCATAAAAGAAGTTAACCCAAACTGACTCCCACACGGTGTTGAGTGCTCAGGGGTCACAGGCCACTGGCTTCATCGGGCAGGTAGTTCCATTATGTTAATGGGTAAATTGAAACCCCAAGGACCAACCAACCAAGCATGAAACTATAAAACCAAAATGCATTTTGTATTCTAACAATTGGAGTACAGAGAATAATAACAGGTGAATGAAATGCATAAACACCACAAACACCTGGGGAGGAAGCATTCATAAATTTGAATACATATAGTTGATAAACGACTCCGATGAAACTATTAAACCAAAATGAAATTTGCGTTCTGGCAATTGGAGTACAAAGAATGATAGCAGGTGAATGAAATGCTTCAACAACACAAACACCTGGGAAGCTATAGGAAGCATCCAGGAATAATTTAGTTGATAAACGACTCCGCATGTGGACGTTTGTTGGAGCAGAAAGCAGTGGATTATTAACAACACGAACCCATTTAACAGAATGTCGGAACGTAAATTAAATTTGGCGCGGTTGGAAAATGCATCTTTCTACCCTGCGACTTTAATGGTACTATCCAGTAAATTAAAACAGTAAAATGGCTCTTATTTTAAAATTACTCATTAAATAAAACCCAAAACTTCAGTGATATCAGAAAAAATATGTTATATCTTACTAATAATTAAAACAGATGTATAAACATTGTGAAAGTGTCGCATTTTACGATAAAAGACACCGATTTAGCGAAGATGACGTCATTAGTGCGCTTTCATCAGGGAATTCAAGGTCAAAAGGTCAATTCAGACGCTGATAAGTTATTGGTCGAGCCTTTTTGTTTCCTTTATTCCGACAAAATTATACAATCAATCAAAACAAGTTTAATACCAGAAGAAAGCTAACGATTAGTATTTTCATTAACCGCTTGCCCCAAAGTCGCTTGACCACAGTGAAACGAGTGAGAGCTTGCGAGAGCGGCCAAAGTGTGATTGAAACTCGCTATTTGCTCTTCTCCAACGCAAAAAGAGACGACATTGTGCTGGATAAATGTATTTTTTCCGACGAAAGTACAGAAAATTTGCATATGGTCTTTTTATATTATACTTTATGAAATGTTACCCGAGTGACTCCCGGGCGCCCCAATGCTGGAAAGAAACGCACATTTTAGAAAACTTCACTTTTTCATGGAAAAATGCTTATTTGTTCTATGCACGCAAGTCAGATTGAGCGGATGATACAACGTTTCCATATGTGGCGAAATTGTTTAAACTACGTGCATAAACGTGTTTAGATGTAAAACCTTCTATGATATCTAAAGACTAAGTAGAAGTAGCGATTGGTATTGTACTCCCTTACCTAAAGAATCACAAAATTGAACATTGTAATACATGTACAGCCTTTTAACAATGTGAATAGCAAGTATATATTTACAACTGTAGCAACGATAACTGCACAAAATGTAAGCAAAGGGTATACTTTATGCGTATAGAGTAAAATAGCGAAATGTGTGCAAGGCATATGAATACATTCATCGTGACTATAACATCTTAAATACAACATTTTGAGGAATGATAATGTTGTTTAAAACGCCTAACTTATTTGCTTTACACTGTAAATGAATTTAAAAAAAATAGCAAATTGCCGGGACTTGTACTTTTCAAAGTATGGTTTTTCACCTAATCCAATTTTCAAAGATTGGTTTACACTAAAAAAAATAAAGCAAAATATATACAGTTCGACTGAAATATGGCCTAGCCTAAATCACAGAAACCCACAAATTATAGATTTTTCAATTCTTAAAATAATATGAATGTAACGTATTCTATATATGAAAATCGAAATAATGTAAATTAATAATGTACCACAAAAAGGACATCTATAAAACATTTGTGTCATTTCTTATAATCATTTATGGTTTGTACAATACAATGTACAGCAGTAGTAGCATAGACGTTTGTTTACTCACAGTAAGATAAGCTTTCATAAGATTATCTCTATATTCCAGGGGGGGGGGGGGTCGTAGCTATATGCATTCATTATAGGCTACATTAAACACATACTTTGTTTGTTCTCTTTCATACGTTGCCACGGTATTGAAAAAGGTGTTATAACATCACAGCTCATGTATGGATTGGTCATTGTTATGGTCACTCCCTATCAGGGCTTTTCTTCACACGTTTCCGTAATGTTTTAGGTATATGTTTCTTTCATACCATTACCTTCAGTTATTAATCTAATTACATGTTTCCGTACATCATACTATTCAATGCAAATGTTTATCATTATCGACACAGTAATCGTTAATTTAATTATTTCTTATTGAAAGGACTTCATGTTAAACCTTTTACGATCCAAGGCGTTGTCTCAGATATCCATGATCCTTTACTAGTAAAATTAATTTGCAAAGAAATCATCACAATGGAATATGTAGTACAGGTCCCGTACTATTCAACCATGGCTGATTTGATTTCACGTCCCCATAATTCACATGATGGAATATATGATAGTTTACAATTTGGTCAACAAATATCATCAGAAGCAAATGGACTATTTTTAACCGAAAAGGGATGTTTTAAAACTGCGAAAGTCACAGTCGCTCAATACGGCCCCGCGCCGGGCACCATGACGGATCAAATCCCACCAGCACCTCGGTAAGTAATGAAGGTATGTGTGGGCGTCTGTGTGTGCGTGTTTGTGTGCATGCGCGTGTGTGGATATGTGGGTGCATGGGTGGAAGGTCGGGTGTTTCTCTTTTTGCACTCCGAGAACGGTGGGGTTGACCTACCCAATCACATATTACTATCAATGAAAAGTTGAATTAAACTTGGATTAAGGATTGGATATGCACATAAGTGTGATTAACGCCATCAGAGAGAGCATAACAGCGGGCCAATCAACATTCCGACCACATCCAGAATATGATGTGGTTTCAGGGAAAGGTTGTTTCTTTTCCTCTTCCACGGACAAGGGTTTTGGTACAATCTCAGTAGGTATCTTGTTACCTGGTGAGATGGGTTTAGTTGTTGGTTTGATTCGTGGAAATCTGTATTGGTCACATGACGTTTGAGCAATTGATTCTATTTCCTTGATATCATGAGAACAACAGGACACTGGGACATCTGCATTCATAAGATAAAATATTCGTCTATACACTATCTGTGTATCACCGTGATCTTGCCTATACAGTATTTTGTGACCGTTTTGAAAACAAGTGAGAGTTGAATTGCCACTTCCAGGTTTGGAATGACAGTGCACCTCGTATACTCGAACCATTCTTTTACTGGGCATTATAAAGCAAATTGCTGGACCAGGAGGGATAAATATTAAGACAACTTTTTTCATTGAATGATACTCAGTTTTCACCCCTTGGATAATGAGCAATACAATGTATGTCCCCTGATCTTCGACGGACACAGATAGAATGTTGATTTCGACGGACATAGCACTGTCATCTTCAAAATA
Source organism: Strongylocentrotus droebachiensis (assembly GCA_035222895.1). Classification (NCBI taxonomy): domain Eukaryota; kingdom Metazoa; phylum Echinodermata; class Echinoidea; order Camarodonta; family Strongylocentrotidae; genus Strongylocentrotus; species Strongylocentrotus droebachiensis. The sequence continues at coordinate 116,678 of JAVYIG010004203.1, read as the reverse complement.
CTCCACCCTAAATCTTCCGGCTTGATCGGGTGACATAAGTCCTTCTGGGTCGAAAGCTCCATCTATGCAAAATGGGCGGTCTTTCTCCTCGAACTGGACACTGTAGTACTTGGACGTAGACTGCTGTTCGTTCCTGTATGCAAACGGAATAACCCCATCTGATCCAACAGTAAGAGTTAAGGGTAAATCAGGTTCAGTGTTGACCGGAAGTGCTCCAACCAGCAGAGCTTCAACACAGAAGACTACTGAAAGTTGGATCATCAAAAGGTACGACAAATTCCCACCAACTGATCGCTTCTGCATACGTGTACATAAAGAAAGAGAACAAGAAAAGGTCTTGAAATACATTTCAGAACTCTTGTGCATGTTTCGTCGAAGAAATACTCACAATTTTTCCGCTGCATTGTTTTCATATACATACTTTCATTTTTAAAGAATAAAGTATAGGGGATAATGTACTTCAGTGGGCGTACCCAGCATGTAGTCAAAGCCGACGAGCCAATACAAAATGATACAGCACACTCTAGATCAAACGAAACAAGAAAGTTTCTTTCTTTTTTGATAGCCGTGAGTTTCACTCCCTGTGGAACACACCAATGCAAATAGTAAAAATTGAATCATATTATTAGATAATCTAACTGTATCGAAATATTTTTTGAAAATAAATAAAAGGGGAGTAGACTCCACAAACATGCACATGTTTATTTACTGCTACATGGCTGTCCTCCGTATGTGATCAAGATCATAAGAAGGGAAACGAGTTGGCCAAATTTAATCAATAATTTACAAACATATCCAAAAATTATCAATAAGTAGTATTTTAATCTACTCTGCATACTTTTTATAGGTTGGGAAACAGGAAGTTCAATTTTACCCAAAAGAGGCGAAGGGACTTCATCTTGACTTGTTTCGTCCGTTGGGATTTGATATCATTCTGTGAAAAAAATGATATGGCATGATTAATAATAATTAAACGGCTATTCGATACATTTAAATAAATGAATATGTAGTATTTTCATTTTGCTACATGAACACTTTAAAGTTCTCTACAATGTTGGAAACTAAAAGAGAAAAGTGGAAACAATAGGAAAGAGTTGGGCAAAGAGAATTAGTCATACTTCCAAGTATCCCAGGGTTCTTATTATTTGACTTATGATACATTTCAAATGCCTCCTATATTTGTATGACTTGCAGTATATCTGAGAGAAGAATAATGATGGACATGACACTGAATTATTGTCAATACATACGTGTTGAGAAAAAATAATCGTTGACAACAGTTAAAGTCATTACGTTCAAAACATAAAAGAAGAATACTTTACAGTAAAACTTAATTTTTCTCTGTCAATGGGAACAAATGAGGCCTAGATCCCTCTGAGTGTATCACGTCTACAGTTCGTACTACCAGGTTTTTAGAATGTGAGTATTGTGAAGGATTTATAGAATCACGATTAGTTTCATAGTTGCCATCTTTCCCCAGCTCTTTATGTTATTAGGAGACATATGTCAACCTCCTTTTCTAGACGCTGCCGCATGCTCTCTGGATATGACGATGAAACTTGTTATGTTCTATTTCAGCATTAACATGGTTTGTCTGAAGTAATGTTATGCAATTTTTCATATGAGTTACATATACATGTAACTACAGCTGGGTTAAAATCATTAGTACATGGCACATTCTTTAATATCTCTCATTCCATTCTTTAAGAGAAACAAGTAGGCCGAATTTAATCAATACTTTCCCACAACATCCGAAAAAACAAGTAGTATTCTTATATGGTCTGTAAACTTGTTATTGGTAGAAAGAAATGAAGTTTAATTATACCCCAAAGACTTGACGGGACCCTCTCTTGACTTTTTCCGTCTGTCTGGGAGCCTTGCGTTGGTATTTGATGTCATTCTGTGAAAAATTACATGGTTTGATTAATAGTTATTAAATGGCTATTCAATACATTCATACAAATGAATATTTAGTATTTTCATGTTGTTACACGAACACTTACAAGCTCTCTACAATGTTGGACACTAACAGAGAAAAGTGAAAACAATAGGAAAGAGTGAGGCAAAACAAAATATTCATACTTCCAACTTTCACAAATTTCATACTAGTTGACCTATGGTACATATCAAATGCCTCCTATATTTCTATGTGCAAATATTCAAATGCAGCTCCTTTAAAAACAACGAAAGTTAAATCCTTCCAATGAAATCTTAGCCTTGAAACGTTCTCTTTGTCATCTTTGTCAAAGGTGTGGCACCCCTGATAATGGTCTTATCGTGAGAGATGAATAAGGATAGATATGATGCTCAACTATTATCAGTATGCGAAGTGTCGATATCGGAAACAAAATCATAGATTACAGTCAAAGTCATTATGCTAAAAAAAATAAAGAGAGAATATCTACGATAAAAACACAATTTGTCTCAATATACCGTGTGAGTCAAAAAAAAGTTGACACCTAGAAAATTGCTAATTATTTTAAAAATCATCTATGAACAGTAAATTAATATACATCTTATGAAAAAGTGTTTTATCCCAAATCATTAGTTACCTTTTTGGTGTGGTATGTGTTCACGCTTGGGTGAACAGGAGGCATTGTTTGCGAGAGTGCAAACTCTACTTGCGCCAAAGTGATGCCTACAGTATGTATATATTATGTTAGGATTAGCGGAGTGAGAGATGAATTGAATGTATCAAATGAAATGCATTGCATATGCTTTTTGCAGAAGCAAAGTCACACACACACGCGCGCGCACAACTGTTCGTTGATGTTTGCTAATTGATATGTGTGGCATGATTAAATTTGTAAGGGATGTTATTTGGATCTCCAAAGACCAAATTAATACCCAAATCCCAATTGTTTTATTCGAAAATCACAAAAGCAACTTTGGCGCAAGTCAATTTTTGCACTCTCGCAAATAATGCCTCCTGTTCACCCAAGCGTGAACACATACCACACAAAAATGATACCAAATGATTTGGGATAAAACACTCTTTTATATTAAAGATGTATACTAATATACTGTGCATAGATGATCTTTAAAATAATTAGCAATTTTCTAGGTGTTAACCTTTTTTTGGCTCACACTGTATAGGAAAATGTTTAAAATAGGCCTAGATCCTTCTCAGTGTATCACGTCTACAGTTCGTACTACCAGGTTTTAGAATGTGAGTATTGTGAAGGTATATAGAATCACGATTAGTTTCATAGTTGCCATCTTTCCCCAGCTCTTTATGTTATTAGGAGACAAATGTCAACCTCCTTTTCTAGACGCTGCCGCATGCTCTCTGGATATGACGATGAAACTTGTTATGTTTTATTTGAGCATTAACATGGTCTGACTGAAGTAATGTTATGCATTTTTTCATTTGAGTTACATATTACTACAGATGAGTAAAAGTCATTAGTTAATGGAACATATTTTTATATATATCTGGTTCCATACTTTAAGAGAAAAAAGTTGGCCGAATTAAATCAATACTTTCCAACCAAATCCGAAATAAACAATAAGTAGTATTCTTATACGGTCTGTAAACTTGTTTTATAGGTAGGGGGAAATGGAAATTTAATTTTACCCCAAAGACGTGACGGGGCCCTCTCTTGACATTTTTCATCCATCTTGGAGCCTTGCGTTGGTATTTGATGTCATTCTGTGAAAAATTATATGGCATGATTAATAATTATTAAATGGCTATTTGATAAATGTATACAAATAAATATCTAGTATTTTCATGTTGTTACACGAATACTTAAAAGCTCTCTACAATGTTGGACACTAAAAGAGAAAAGTGAAAACAATAGGAAAGAGTAAGGCAGACAAAAATTAGTCATACTTCCAACTATCAAGAAGTTCTTACTATTTGACCTATGGTACATAGCTTCTTTCTTTGTATGTGCAATATATGAATCCTTCCAATGAAATCTTAGCCTTGAAACGTTCTCTTTGTCATCTTTGTCAAAGGTGTGGCACCCCAGATAATGGTCTTATCGTGAGAGATGAATAAGGATAGACATGATGCTCAACTATTATCAGTATGCGAAGTGTCGATATCGAGAAAAAAAATCATCGATAACTGTCAAAGTCATTATGTTAAAAAACATTAAATGAATAATATCTACGATAAAAAACAAATTGTCTCAATATATAGGAAAATGTTAGGCCTAGAACCCTCTGAGTGTATCACGGTTACAGTTCGTACGACCAGGAGTTAGAATGTGAGTACTCTGAAGATATATAGAATCACGATTAGTTTCATAGTTGCCATCTATTCCCTGCTCTTTTTGTTATTAGGAGACAACAGGCAAACCCTTTTTCCAGATGCTGCCGCATGCTCTCTGGATATGACGATGAAACATTTCATGTTATATTAAATCATTAACATGGTCTGTCCGTAGAAATGTCATGCAATTTTTCACATGAGTTACTAATAACAACAGATGAGTCAAAGTCAATAGTAATTGAAACACACTTTCACTTCTCCGATTCCAGTTGGCCGAATTTAATCAATACTTTCCAACCACATCCAAAATAAACAATAAGTAATATTCTTATATGGTCTGTAAACCTGTTATAGATAGTAAAAACAGAAGTTTTATCATACCCCAACGACGTGACGGGACCCTCTCTTGACTTGTTCCGTCTGTCTTGTATCCTTGCTATGGAATTCGATGTCGTTCTGTGAAGCAATTGTATTGCATGATTAATGACAATTAAATTATTATTCGGGAATGAAGACAAACTAATATCAGGTACTTCCAATTTGCTGGATTAATGTTAGACACTTACAGAGAAAGTTGGGAAACAATAGGAACGATTTAGGCAAATAAAATTATTAAAACTTCCGTTTATTTCAGAGTCCATATTTGTAAGTGCAATATATTCATAGAATGCGCATTTGTTAAACATAACACGAAAGTTGATTCCCTTCATTGAGAACTTTGCCTTGAAACGTTCTCTTTATCATCTTGGTCAAAGCTGTGGCTCCCCTGATAATGGTCTTATCGTGAGAGATGAATAATGGTGGACAAAATAGTCATTATTTTTCATTATGCAACGTGTCGATTTCGAGAACATAATCATTTATAACAAACAGTTAAGCCCCTTTAATGTGTTTGCAGCCCCAAATTCACCAAAGTTTGATGGCAAAATTGCACTTAAATTATATCATAATATGAAACAGGATGTCATTTATGACATACTTCTGCAAATATTTTCCTCCCCCCTCAAAAAAAACAAACAACAACAAATATTTATATGTTTGAAGACAAATATTGATAAAGGAATACATAATTTTGGATTTCTGTTGTACGCACAAAAAACTTAATTTTGTATTCTTTCATCAATAATCGACTTCAAAGACATTTGTTTTGAAAATCCTTGCAGAAATGTGTCTTAAATTACATCCTTTTACACAATATAATACAATTTTGCCATCAAATTTGTGGGGCTCCCAACACTCTAAAGGGGCTTTAAACAAATTTGATATACGTTCGAAAACATAAAAGAAGAATATCTTAATAAAAATATAAAATCAATGGGAAAAAGGTTGTCCTAGATTTCTCTTTAATGTATCATGCTATAGTTCCAACGACTGGATTTAGTTTATTATGGAGGTATATATAATGACGATTAGTTCCATAGTTGCCCTCTTTTCCCTGCTTTTTATGTTATTAGGAGACAACTGTCAACCCTCTGTCGCATGCTCTCAAGGATATGGCTATGATTATGAAACATGTTATGTTCTATTCTATAATTAAAGTGGTCTTTCCAAAAGATTGCCATGCTCTACTTTGTATCATTTGATAATAACAACAGATGAGTTTTTAGTAATTATTGAGTGGAACATACGTTTACCTCTTCGGTATCTTTCTTCTGATATTTTGGAGATTGGCCGATCTCCAGGAACGGTAGTACCTGCAGGACATTAACACAATTCCAGACAAAATTAATAATATGATCAGCCTTGCCCATAAATTCAAAAATACAACTGAATTATTGATTTTACCTCCTCATACTATCTCCTCTCTTTCTCTCTTCATTTTCTCTAACACCTAGTTCTCTTTCCATTACTACACTGTCGGTCATAAAGTTGGAATATTTTTTTTTAAATCCAAATTTATGGAATTATTTTAAAAATAATTTAAAAATAATAGATTTAGATAATAGTATACATTCTCAGATTTTATTGAATAATAATTTGCCAATGTGTGTTTTGCGTGACTGCTAAAGCATGTATATGCTACTATGCTTATCAACTAGGGGACCTATGCCCTCAAGTCATAAATGACAGTAATGAGGATTAATGCCCCACAAAAGGGCACTAATATAGCACATCGACACGGTGTTGATCCTGGGGCCTCACAGTTATTAGGTCATTGCTTTGTCACTGAACCATGACTGTACGCAGCGGGGGCTAGGGTAGGGGGCAGTTTCCATAAATATAAAAAAACACAGAAAATGCAATAAATTTTCAATAATTTATTGCATTTTACCCCGTTCCCAACATAAACAAATTCTCTGGACGGCCATGCATTATGGCTCAAGGCATGGGCACACAGAAGATTTTTCTTTCCTTCTTTTCTGCACCCGTTCGTAGTGTTCTGCTGATAGTGTTCAGCTATTATTATATATCCTGAAACATTATGCTGTTGCACAATATTATATATAGGGGCTTAAATAGTAGTCAAAATCTTCATGTTTATACACTTGTTGCTTAAAATATCAATACACACATCGTCATTGATAATGCGCTTTGGAATATGACACATTTTAATGATGAATTTCTACGTTGCCATTGTCATGCAGATAACGATTAAAAAAATATCCTTCCTATTCTGAAATGCTCCCAGGATATGCCTTCAGATAATGTCACATATCCACTAGTAATATTTGGTTCAACTATCTAAAGAGTATAAATGTTGTGTATATTAACTTTGAATTAACCGTAATGAATATTCAAAATGAATATCTAAGATTATTGAAGAACTGTAAGTTGCTTTAAAAATGAGGATGTAAAACACCAATTAATAATATTAAGAAATTATTTACCTTGGGGTTGTAAGATGCATTCGACGCAAGCAATGTAAACACATTGTTTTCATGAAGACTGTTTTCTTCGGACTTTACGATGTGAAATATGAAAAGATAATAAACATACTTGTCATTTTACATCTTGTTATAACTGATGCAAATTTGACCAAAAGACAATTTCCTAGGATGGGAATAAATCTTCAGGCAATTAAAAAAAAGAGGATAGTTCTCACATGTCCTCCGTTCATAGCACTTCCTGTTCCTCCGTTCATTCTCTTCAAGACTCTCCTCCTTGTTTTTCATTCTCTTCATGGCACTTCACATTCATACATCCAAGAACTCATTCATCCGTACCAACCTATACGACAGCCACGAACACAACGTTCCTGGGGACATCAAATCTTTTCTGTGTCAGCGCCATAACTTTGGAACTCGTTCACTCCTAGGCTTCGGCAGGAAAGCTCTCTCAACTACTTCAAATCACAACTGACAACTTTGCTTTTTGTCAACACTTAACTCTGCTTGGATAACTCTAATTTGCTTTTTTTTCTTCGATTTATGCCAAGACCGTACTGTAGTATCAACATCATTTTCTCATAACCTGCGCCAGGAGTGTCAAGATGACAAATATGGCGCATAACAAATGGCCACTTTATTGTTATTATTTAAATACCTTTAAGTACCAAAAATGGAATGTAAATGGAATCTGGTATTACCTCAGACAAAGAAGTATTGGCCATAGCCAACAATGTTGTCTGCACTTGGTCCGAAAGATGGTAGTTTCCCGACTGTAGATGATAAAGAGAAACAAATAAATAATCATGCTTTAAAACTTATTGAAACCAACGTACATTACAATGGCAGAAAGAAAGGAATTATTCTGTTTGAAGATAAGTATTTTCATGAAAAGAGAGGAAACAAAAGTAACGAAAGCTATCGTGATACCAAAGGCGGGAATCAAATAAACCATGTATAAATTGTCGACGCATACGTTTTCTAAAATAACCCATTTATCAGTTTTTAAAAGATAGAAGACGTAGTGAAGAACAATTCAAAATATGACAAACATGAAGGCCCTGTAACATCAAAAATATTTGAAGATGTTTATTGCACTTCCATTCTTGTTTCATGTTATTGTATTTTTCATTGAATGGTGTTCTGTAACACAAGCTGTAATGAACCATTTATTAGAAAGATACCACGATTACTAAAGAAAACATGGTATATTCGGAGAAATTACACCAAAGTGAAGGAGCTACAAGAATTAGTGATTGCATCTCTATATTTTAGAGGGCATTGGAATTTAAAAATCTTCAGATAAAGGGCCTTCGTCATGTTTATGATTTTGACCAATAAACTGGCTTCGAAATGCTTAAAAAATTAAACGGAGGAGTCATGCACCGTAGAGCAGTCTGGTGGTTTGAGCACTTGGCTGGACATGCAAAGGTCGTGGGTTAGATTAAGTTCGATGCTGCTTATAAGTATCGGCTTTCATGGTGATGCAGATATACAGTAGGTTTGCGGTTGCACCATGTGAGAGGGGGGGGGGCGGATTTGGAAGGTTCATTTTATTCAAAACCACATAAAACATGATATAATCCCCGACACGGCACTACTGTCTTTTGACAAGGCATTAATCATCTCTCGCCACTCCATACCCTGGAGAGAAAAGGGGATCAGGAAGGATGACGAAAGCCGTCGCGTTAGTAATTGTCGTGTGCCCTGCCGGTGACCATAATGGTAAGAATACTCCCCAGTGAGTGGAGTTTGTGCACACTGTGCGTGAATGAATCCGATGACGAGTGTTATAATAATATCTATAAAGTGCTTTCATTAAAGTTCATTGATGTCAGTTTTGAAACCTTATATGAAGAAAAAAAAATAAACGTAAAGAAGAATCAACACTTTAAAATGACCAGTTCGCAATTTCAAAACCTTAACGGAGATTTCATTTATACTTGAATCGAGGCAGTAACAAGTAAATATACTTGATGTATTAAAAGTCTTGTAGACCATGTAGACAATGATATATCAACTTACCGTGTAATAGAAGTCAGGTGTCATGAGTTCAAAAAAGTAGTCGTCTTCGTTGATACTTCCCATTTCTACGGCTTCGAATGTTTCCCTTAACTTTTCCACTAGAATCTAAAGATAATAAACGAACATATTAATGATGAGATCATATGTGATATTGTGTGATTTATCTTATGCAATATTTAATTAGATATCTGGAAACAGTGAACGCTACTGTAAAACGTACATTAGTTTATTCCTTGCGCATGATATTCATTATTACACAAAGTAGGTAGTAGGCATGAGAAGAGCAGGGGCGGAAATCCCGAGTTAGGGGAGAGGGCATTACGGAATATTACAGGTGGGAACCCTCTGAAAGCAATGTATACAAAATGGTCAAGTAGTGCTATAACAATGTTATGGCTCTGAAGTCGTCTAGAATGCTTTTAGGAAATTTGACACTCGGTCGCTACGCCCTCTCGCATTTAAGTTCCTAATAAACTGTATTACATGGGCATAAATTCCATAAATGCGGATAGGGCTTAAATTGTTTTAACATATCCTAAACAATAACGAACCCCTCTTCAATTCAAAATATTATTCATGATTTTCTGACATCGGAATTATTTTTTAAATTACTCAGACGCAGAAAAGAACAAGTAAACAGTTTTAGTTGGTTGGAGTAAACATTAAGGTAAGAAAATAATTAAAGTCTTACCGCAGTATCATCCGATGTCTCTATTGCATCAGTCATACATCCGAACTTGTGTGGAGAATACATTCAGATGAGAGAGAAAACACTGATTTACTTGAATCGAGCTTTCAAGTGGATACTTTGTTCGGTCTGATCAAGATTGTATTAATGTTTATTTTTGATTCATGAAAAAAGAATGCGATCTGTGATTATAACTAAAAAGTTAGTATTTGTGAAAACGACTCCATTTCATACCTTAAAAAGAGAAAACGAACAATAGTTGGTAAGCATAATTAAAAATGACGTCGCTTTGCTTTTATAGGGTCAATTTTGTTCTAAGCAATAAACGAATTGATTAGTAAATAATGTAATTTGTTTCTATAATAATAGGCTAAAATGCTTTACTACTATATTTTGTTCTTTATTATTGATTAAAATATTCGTGTCATTTAAACAGGTTAGTTCCCTCAGTATTGAAGCTGTTTTTTCTGAGCGGCACTGTACGCTGACTCAAATAAAAAGGAAATTTAACAGAGTTTAATTAACTTTATAATGTCAATACTGGAACAGGTTTAAAAGAAACTACTTAACAAATTCGAAAACAAGAACTTACCTGGAAATGAAAACTTTCAGTAACTAGCTTAAGATGATATTCTTCAGCTAAGATATTTCCATCTTCTGCATTTTCTAGAGTAGATTTTGATGCGTATAGCATCTCCTGGGAATGTAAAGAAAATATTAGAAACATCTGGTTCATTCTAAAGTCAGCGTCAACCATTTCCTCAGACAGACACACACACACACATACACGCGCGCACAAACACACACGCACACACGCGCGCTTAAACACACACATAGACCCGCACGCATGTTCTACATAATCACATAGCCCAAAACAACGTACACTTCCCCCCACACATACTGCTAGAGTGCTAGTCAATATGTAATTGATTACTCATCAAAAATGGAAAATAGTTTCTTTTTCTTGAGTGTGTTTTTTGTTATGGGGAAGTTAAAAAAAGCATTACCCCTAATATCCTTTGTTCGTTATTTGCAAATATATGCACTTTTTTTTACCTGTAAAGAATACAGGGGTGCGGAAAAGGACATTCAGTAAAGCCCCGCCTACCTTCTTAAACGATAGTCAAAGGTTTCATGACCGAACGTATGCCTCCTGTAAAGAGTTGAATTTAAATACTGTAATAATCATTATAGTTTACTATTATAACGTGGGAAAGGTTTGACAAAAACTTACATCCATTCCAATTGTTTCAGGTTGGCTATCCTCCCCTTCCAGTTCCATATCTTGCTCCGGTCCTTCTGGCATAGTGCTACTTTGTATGTAGGAAAAATGGGGGAGGGGGGGGGGGGACCCCAGAAAAGAAGACATGAAAAAGGCAGACAGGACCAAGTTTTCATTTGGGCATTATATTGATGTAGCTCGATATTTCTGAGAAGGAGTTATCGTAATTTGTATATCTTCGTGTCTTTGGTATAATTATAAGTGTAGAGGTGTCGTGGTCTAGCGGATATGTCACCGGACTCTGGATTACATGGTTCGCGGTTCGAGTCCCTCTACACTAATGTCTTTTGGCGAGACATTACATCTACATTTGCCACTCTCCACCCAGTTGCAGTAAATTGAAGTAAATTGGTAACCGGTAGGAAGGTATTGCCTTAGCGCCTTATTATGACAGCTCAGCTGCAGCCGGGTAATAATATGATACCTTGTATTAAGCGCATTATTAGTACATAAACTTATAATAGCTGCACGATATAAATTGACCTATTATTGCTAACATTATTAAAGGTGAAATTCAAAGAAAATCACAAATATGTCAACTAATGTATCACTAGAAACTGGTAAGCTAACAGATGGCCATCGTACAAGTTTTAGGTCAATTACATATCGGGTGATTTATACAAATACAAATACAACCATCTCCATAGCAGCTGGGATATACGAGAGATTCGCCGGAAAAAATAACGATGTTTTAATGACGTCACTATATGGGCCAATACTGCCCAAGCAGACGACATCCCATAAAGAATGAACATAATTGCAAAGCTTTTATTTGTAAAACTATAATGAGTTTAGTGTATATAAATGTAATGGCATGTCAAACCATTCAATATGGGATATGACCCGATTCTGATAACTAAAATCTTTTGCTTGTAAATACACAGGATAGGGGTTAATTAACAATCAAAGTAACCAGACTTCCGAATTGAAGACCCCCCTGAATGATATGAAGGACGGCATTTGTTCCCTCTTGAAACGCCGGACATACCGCGGTGTGTGCAGCTGAACATACAATGGCGTCTTATTTTGTTTACAAGCGACAGATTCCTTTATTTTTGTATCGCTGCATTTGTCATCAAAATAAAACCATGCGCGGGGTTTAGAGTGGAGCAATATATTATACATTTAGCCTGGCGGTAGTGAATTAAGAGAAAGAACTCAAGAGAAGATGAAAACACAGGCACTGAAAATGTGTGAGATGTCATGGGACATCGTCTGCTTGTGCAAATCATGTCCATACTGTGATCTCACACATGTCAGCAGTGTTCGGAGAGCTATTCAGGTGCTATGCCGGGGCTGTATTTCAGCGGTTTGTAATTTATAATAATCATTACTTCGAATGTTTCCAAGCATTGAATTTTGATAACCTTGTCGAATCAAAGTTTCAACTTTGCAATAATGAAAATAAAGTTAGTTTTTAAAATCAATGAATATCTACTTTAACAAACCTACATGTATACAGTGCGTCCCAGAAAAAAACGAAACCGAGAATTATCGATGTTTATCATATCTTAATCACAATTATGATTAATAAATGACATATTTTTGTAAAGCTTAGATCCTCCTCTTTCGGTTGATGCAACTTATATGATGCATATGTCAAGCATGACTGATAACATATGATAACACTGATATGTGTCATTTATTAATTATAATTGTGATTAAGTAATTATAAAACATCGTTAATTCTCGGTTTCGTTTTTTCTGGGACGCAATGTATAGTTTAAAGCACACTAAAGAGATTTCTCCGTTTACTTTACTGCATGCAGAAAATATAAAACACATCATATTTAACAATTCATTTCTATTTTTTTTTTTTAGAATGTCCGAATGTCGAAAACCAATCGAATATATTAATTATTGGCTGAGATATGACCAACTGAATAAATATATGTCCTATTGAAGCTTAGTGTTATAGTGCTCTGGTTCATAACATTAGGAACCAGAGCACTAAAACACTGTGTTCCTAGATAATTGTATGCAAATGTTCATTTTCCTTAAAGGTAAAGACCAGTATTGGAAACGCCCCAATTTCAAAAAATGAAATGGAAGCTCTTATTACCAATCATGTGAAAGAATATGTTTTGAATATTACATGACGATAACAAATTTGACGGGAAACCGCCTACTAATTGATATATTTGGTAAATTAGTATATCTATATACTGTTGAGAGATACAAATGCACGTGTCGCGCACGTGTGTGTAGTCCCATATACATCTTTCTGTGTACAGTGCTTCTAACTTATGAAGACTTGGCCAAATTCCTTTTTATTTTGATGATTCCAGAACCTTGCAGTACATCTATGCTAGATGATCAACCTTTTCTGATCGATTTCACAACGTTTTTTTCACTATGCAATTACATGACCATAACTGGTCTTTAGCTTTAAACTGTAGGCACCATTGACTTATCGGTAAACCCCACCCCTTCCCGCCCAAGCCATTGCAAAATACTTTTTTTAAAATCTTAAACAAAATAGTTTTTTTTATTTTATCTTTACCTGATTTACAGAAACCAAGGCTCTTTTTTCTTCTTCTTTCCGTTAAAAGTACTATGTCATATTTGCGGGCCTAAAAAATAACAAGGTAAAATTCCAAAGGCATTTGAAAGATAACACTAATTTAGAAATTCCCTAAAAGAGTGGGGCTTGAAAATGTCTTTAAGTGGGAGAATATCGACTATTAGTTGTCGAATCGACTTAAGAGCTATAGAGCCAGTAAGTAATGGTATGATTTTTAGACCATTGTACCGAATGGTCGTACGTTTTATGCTGCGCAAAAAAATCAATCAGTTTAATTTGGCCATTACAAGAAGTGGGTCATTGATGTAGACAAATGTTCATGTTCCCTTTACAGCTCATTTTATGTATATTATTACCAAAGAAGAAAAAAGGCTAGTCAGTCACTCAATAGTGTCTGACAGTGAAGTCTAGCAAGTAAACGGGTTTCCTTGCATAATTTGAATATTAGGACACTGCTAACAGTTTAAATTTCACAGATAGGACATACATGACATATTCATAATTCCTGCAAAATTCTACAAAATTTGATGTTGGCTGCAAAAGGGACATAGTATCGTTAATATGATTATTAAATGTTATAAGATACGAGAATAACATAAGTTTAATTACAATAATGATTGTGTTCTATTACCACTTATTAAATAGTTAATTTAATTAATGATTGTTATTAAATTGTATACGTGTGCATTTAATCGAAAAATATTTCAGTTTCCGAAAAAGTCATGGAATGTACGATTATCTTCACGAAATCCTATGATTTATCAAGATTATCAGATCTTTCTCTCCCTCTCTCACACGTTTTTCTATCTATCTCTCTCTCTCTCTCTCTCTCTTTCTCTCACTTTCCCTCTGTCTCTCTCTCTCTCCCTTTCTCTCTGTCTCTGTCTCTCTCTTTAAAATCAAGCTCTCGTATCTTGCCGCAGGAATAGCACACAAAATGACCCTCACGAAAGCTCTGCATCGAAAATTATACTGTTGAGAAATAGATTAACCAAGAACAAGCGACAATGAAACGGATTGGATAGCAATAGGATCGTTTAGTGGTGAAATAGAAAAGCGTTTTTCAATGAAATGGCATCATCATCGATATATATGTCCGCTCCAAACTTTAATGACACTTCACAGTTTGATTGTGTGGTATATATATATATATATATCTGCAGCAAAGTAGAGAAGTCATTCTATGTAATATCTGAGATACAATTCAAAATTAAACTTACTCTTAGTTTGAATAAACTATCTGTGTAGTAGCGAGTGAAATATGTTTCGTTTGTACACCTCTTGTCACGACGCTTTGTGTTGAATTGAGTCAATGTGATTTTTTTTTTTTAAAGAAAAAATGGCGCCGAATATGGGCTATGTAAATATGAAACACCCCTTTTTTGTTAGATAAGCACGTTCTAAAAGCTATCGACTTAATTGGTTGCGTGATACTCTAGGCCAAACGTGCGCTGTTATCATGTTATAAAATGCGAATTCCATGTGTATATTGCGCAACATCATTTTTTCCAATCATAAAATCTAGTCTGTGCATATCTTAAATTTGTTTGCTCTATTTTCTTGGCTCTGTCTCAACGCCGACCAAAGTGCAACAAATATTTCAGAAAACTCAATAACCTTGGTGTTTATTCCAATTGATAACAATATTGATATATTCTTGTTAATGATTAACCTGCACTGAACGAAATAAAGCATTATCCAGGCATTACATGATGAATCCAAGATATGCATCGCGAAAACTATTTATCAGGCATGTTTTTTTTTAATTCATTATTATTTTCTTTGTTAATGCTTTATCTGTCTTAACATTTTGTTATACAATTGCGAGCATTTTCATCGCAATGTATGCTCAAGTAGCATGGCGCCTTCACAGTAATATCCTGGCTTTAGCCCAGATGCCCTAAGGCGCTAAAAGCAGTCAAGGAAAAATTCCTATAAGTCGGAACCATTAACTACACCTGGGTGGCGAGTGGCAAATGTAGATTAATATCTTGCAAACGGATATAATTGCCGCGGCGGGACTCGAACCGCGAGCCACATGATCCATATTTCGGTGATATATTGACTAGACCAAGACACCTCTACACCTGTTGTTACACAAGCAGTCCCATAACAGCGTTACAATTTACATTACAATCCATTTTAGGCTAAACATATATAATATAATCCAGGAGTGCTTTTAAGAATGAGTGGCCTAATTATGATGTGTTTCAAGAGTGAAAGTAACAATATAAATAAAATAAAGTTAATAACTCTCCTCTTAACGAATGAAAACCGAGTGAAATTTCCAATCAAATGTTATGTTATAGGTTTATAGTATAGTTGTGATATATTCATCCCCTGTAGACAAGTATAAACTCTTACATTTCATACAAGTTTTGTTTTTGTTTAAACATCGCTCATCTGAATCCTCCGTCCCTCACCTCAATCTTTGCTCCTTTCCCTTCTCTCACACACTTAATTTTTTACTACATTTTCTCTCTCTTTCTCCCCCTCCTCCTCTACCGACATAGTATCAAATACACACCAGGTTCCCAATTTACTTTTATAAGAGATCCCTGTGAAAATCAATTGTTCATTTGCATTATTAAAAAACTCCGTTGTTTATTAAATTATGTTGTCTTGAAAGTGTGTTTTTTCCGGGAGAGGAGGTTTTCGTTTCTCCCTATCACAATATTATTTTTTCTCATTGAGTTTGTTTCCAACTACACACTAACACTTGCGTGTTGCTTATACGTAAAGAGCAGTCATTTGGTCTCGTAATCCGGTGACCCGGGTTCGAAACCAAGTCGATGCGCTAGTGCTCTTTAGGAGGCATTAATTCTCATTACCAAGTACCTCGGAGTGGACCTATAGCTGTCGGTCCTCTGTTTGCATACTAGCAAACATTTATGCTTCCTAATATGCTACATTTACACTATGTTCCCGGCGGCCAAGGCAATCACGTTTTAGGCCACCGTGGACAAAACGGGATATGAAACTATACTGGGCATCCACCAAGGCGAGGAGAGGGATACTGAAGAAAAAAATTGTTGTGGAACAAGGAGCCTGTGTTGGGGGGGGGGGGGGGCTTTCTGATGGCAATATGCTTCCCGTCCAGGGCGCCCACCGCATGAGGCACAGTCTACTCATCGGGCGTCACATGAACGGCGAACACTTTGTCCTTGTAGGCTTCCTCTATGGCCTTGCAGATAGCTGCTTTACTGCACCCGAGTGCATAGGAGAGTGACGAGTTATTGGCCCCGGTGGCCAGATGTCTCACAGTCACTGAAACTTTCACTCCAGGTGGTAGGGCAGAGCGGAACTTCGTGTCCTGTCTCTCGATGGCTGATGTTACTCTTTCCAGGATATCATAGAACAGCTTTAGAGGCATCCTCAGATAGTTCTGGAAGGCGTTGACATCTTCGGTGTGGAGCTCTCTAGTGAGAAATGTCGAGTAGTGGCCCAGCTGCTGCCTTCTGTCTTCCAATTGATCTTGGCCGTCTCACCCGCCTTCTTCGCCTTCTTACTGCCTGCTGAACCCTGGCCTTCCTTCTCTACAACTGCTGCTGGCCTTCTTCGTGCTGACGCAACGACTGGATGTATGCACCCAACAAACATGCTAACACAAAATCGTGTTCATCTTGGGCATTCACGATGTTGTCTCACCGAAATATCAGGATACAATGCTTGCTATTGTGTGTGTTTTTGTGTGTTTGGGTTTTTACAGAGGTGTATCAATCAGATCTGATTATTTACGTCTGGGGACCGACTTTTAACGTCACCATCCGAAAGACATGACTCAGTTTCGAACCTGCGTCTTCGGCTGAATCAGTTTTAGCTTCCATTGTTAGCTGGATTACAGGCGCAAGCCACAACGCCCCGTTATTGCTTGGGAGGCCTTTTCTATATACCGTGGGCACAATCGTGCTCCAAAACTGCCTGGCGTCCACATTTCATTCGTAGAAAGCCTTGACAGAACGTGAACAACTCATCAGACCTTGATCAGAACGTGAGAAACGTGAGGGACCCCATCAGAAGCTGACGGGTCGGGAGAGAACGTACTGGCACCCGCGGTAGACCGCGGGTCGAACCATAGTGCGCCTTTGAGCCTCCGGGACTCAGCAGCCCCTTTCCCTGCACGGCCCGTCACGGATACCGTGATAGACCGTGATAAAACTTGACAAGACCTAACAAAACTTGAATACAATGAGAGAAAAAAGGCCCAAATCCCACGGTCCACTACGTTTCGGGCAAACAGGGCAGCCATGGCCGCCGGGAACATAGTGTAAACATAGCATAAGCAATTATTTTTTTTATTTTTTATTGAAATATATTTATTCAGGATAACAAGAATCAGATATACATTGTAAATACACAATCTGTTTTACATCATAGTCCTAAACAGGATAAAAATGTAGTACACGGAAATATAAATAATGAATATCACCAAAGCTCCAAGCAAAGGTAAGAACAGTATAAAACTAACATATAAGAATAATACGCATTAAAAGTAGTAAAAAGCACAAAACAAAAAACAAAAACGACAATGTAATATTTAAATTAACAGTGGAAAAAACATCACCAAAAAAATTAGAAGAGGAGAAAAGATATAAGGAAACTGGTAAAAAGTAAAGGAGGAAAGAGGAAAAGAAAGAAAGAGGGGAGAGGGAAATGAAGATAGAGAGAGAGAGAGAGAGAGAGAGAGAAATAAGCCATGTCAAGAGCAGTAAATGAATCGGCATTGTATCACACAGGTTTAAAAAAAAGTGTCCTTGTACATACGTTTAAAAACATCGATAGATATTGCATTTTGAAAAGCAGAAGGTAAACTACTCCAGATTTTACCACCAGCGTATTTAAAACAATTCTTAAAACATTCAAGATTAGGCTTGGGTAAAACAACATTCAACGTATTGTCTAGTGATTCTTTACAATTTTGAAATATTTGGATGCCCCTGTGGATGTATTATAAGCACTAGAAAATTTAGCCCCTAGAACACTTCTGATTTCGAGAAAAATTGAATATTAAAATTTACCGGTGCTCCCGGTAATTTTCGATATTTGTCAAATAGCGCCTACGGCCATACATTGGTAGCTGCGACCATGAAAATCTCAGGATATGAAGTTGTGATATGTAATTTCCAAATGGGAATAGCCAATCGGTCGATTTTAGTCAAAAAACATTGTTTCATAGCTCAATTAATATCTTGACCTTGAGAGGGACCTATACAACGAAAAGACTTTATTATCTACAATTTCATCCTTTTAGACTCGATTTCAACCGCGATAACGATCACTGAATATTGTAGGATCGCATATGTTTCAAATATGTTCATTTGAACCAAATTCATGACCCCATACCAACACTTTGTAATAAAACCATGCACATGGCGCGGTAAACTGCTTAAAAACACTTCCTCCCCACCACTCTTACTCCTAAAGGGAAATAGACGCGAAAAAAGGGCAGGCGATGAAAACCAAAAGAAAATGTACGGGGGGTGGGGGGGGGGAGCGCCATGTGAAAGTGGCATTGTAAAAGCACATTTAAAAAAGTAAAGAAATAAACAGTGAAGCTTATTGTATTCAAAGGGCTTAACAATTAAGCTCAGGTTAATAACGGAATGACAGATATCACTACTGAGTGACTGATTTGAAACGATTATTTATCACTATCATCATCATAATTATACCATTAAAAAAGGGAGCTTAATCGATTGAATTTTTTCCTCTTCTCAATGTAACTACGTAATTTCCTTATTCATCCGCCCCCCCCCCCCCCCCTCCTCCTAATGTTAGTTTACTAGGCGTGTTTCACGAGTCCATATTTGACACGTACACGACATGTATATCTCACATTTGTAAACCATGCAGGTTCATGTGGAATTCCCGGTAGGTGTTACGTGCTGATCACAGGAATAATTTCGTTCATACCTAGTTTAAAACATAATATAATTATTTCTCCGTTAACTTTACTGCATGCACATAATATGAAATACATCTCATTTTACAATGCATTACCTTTCCGGCGGGTTCTCTCTGAGTGTCAATATTGCGTGCCACTAATTCTTAGATTTGATTGGTCGCCAGTTCATATTCCAGTCATTGTATGCAAATATCCATATCCCTTAAACTGAAGACACGATTGACTGATCCGTAGACCCTGCCCCCTCCCGTACCCAGCCATTGCAATTTTTTTTTTTTTTTTTTTTTTTTGGGGGGGGGGGGAGACAGTTTTCTTTATCTTTACTTGAATTACAGAAAACAAGCCTCTCTTTTCTTTTCTTCCGATTATGATTATTGAATGTAACAAAATCCGATTCTTTCTTATGTTTTGTAATTTGATTATTGTTTTATATAACGAGTGATTAACTAGTTGGTTTCATTAATGACTGTTTTTCATTTTGACATATGAGCACTGTAATAGGAATTTGTTCAGTTTCCGAAAATGTCCATATCAAAACGTTTGGGGCAATGTACAGTGCTTGTTTTATTGGCAAAAATGTTCTACGGAGAATGACGTGAACAACATGTTTTTTGTTTGTACATCCATCTCCATTTGCTAAAAAAAACACATTGTTTTCCCAGTTTGACTAGTATAATACGTCAAAGACTATGTTCTTTCTAGTATTGCAAACAAATTACAATTTCATTATGATTTATTATTGTGTTTTATTTGTTGAAGTAATCAATTTAAGCTTTATTAACTTGTCAGAATTTGGAATCCCGCCCTCTTCTAATTTTTAGTTTGAAAAATCTTCTTCTATGTAACATTATCTTTCCAACCATATAATACTTGCTTTGATCGGTCAATGTTATCCCCCGCGTCTCAAAGATGTAAGACCATCACATCTTTGCCGAGCGCAAGTTTTCGTGAAATGATTCAATTTGAGAATTGTGTCGCCTATAGAGATAGCCTATAATGATATGATAGTCTCTGTCACGGTCCACACGCTTAAAAAAATGCACAATGGTGGAACGATACCGGCTGCACAGAGATACAGGATATTAATGATTTAACCAATACAACACTTTTATTATCATTTGTCCTATTTGCTGATGACACGAACATGTGCTGTTCACATCCTAATTTAAACATTTTAGTAAATATACTTAATAATGAGTTACCAAACTTATCTCTATGGTTTCAATGCAATAAGTTATCCCTTAATATAAATAAAACAAATTTCATGTATTTCAAGCACGCAAATTCTCATGTCATTGACTTTCTTTACAACATAATTGTAGATAATGTCCCTCTCGAAAGAAAGAGAACAACTACATTTTTGGGTTTCATTATCGATGAAAATCTAAACTGGAATGAACATATACGTCATATCACTACTTCTATTTCCAGGAATGTTGGTTAATTATATAAAATGAAGAAATTAATCCCATGTTATACGCTTGTTATGCTTTATAATTCATTGATATTACCGTATATAACATATTGCAATTTAGTATGGGCCACCAGCGCCAAAAACCAAAAATCAAGTCTATTTATTTATTGCCAAAGAAAGCCCTTCGTATATGTACTGGTTCACCATATTTATCTCACACAAGTCCAATATTTTACAAACTGAAAACCCTAACAGTATTCGACATAAATTCCCTACAAAGTTTACTGATTATGTTTAAGTATTAAAATAATATGCTCCCTCTTTCATTTCAAAACTTTTACACTATGAATAAAGCTATTCACTCTTACCCTACCCGTAATTCCTCAAATTTTCATCTAGTAAACCCGAAATTACTTATTGCCCATAGATCCATAAGACACCATGATCCCGACCTATGGAACTCTCTCCCATGATCTATTAAATCATGTTGCTCCCTCTACTCATTTAAGGCCAAATTTAAAACAATGTTATTATCAGAATACTCAAGGTAAAATTTCTGTGTCAACTCTTCTTTCATTCGAATCATTATCACCATCGTCATCATCATCAGTATCATCATCATCATCATCATCATCATCATCATCATCAACATCATCATCCTCATCTGCATCACCATCATCGAAATTTGTAGTTTCAATTACCTATCCGTTTCTGCTTAATAAATGTGTTAATATATTTCATGAGTTTCGTCTCAGGCTGTCGTATTATCAAGCAATTTGCTTACAATGACAGTCCTTCTTCCGCAAATAATTGTATAATGTTTTATAATGTTTGAGGAATGTTTGCCTTCATGAGAAGAATACTTCCACCTGTGAATCAGACAAATGTACTGTCGGTACATAAATGAAAACTAATTACATAACTTTCATGAGCACGATATGAGTATTCGTCTCAGGGGTTTTACAATTTGGGAACAAATGACCTTTATCTGCACATGCTCAAATTCTAATTACGAACTCGCTTATAGGGTATGTTTAGCTCCAAACGTTCTGATATATTGTGGATGAATTATTATCGTCATAAAATCCTATGATATATCATAAATCTCTGATCACTCTCTCCGTCTCTCTCTCTCCCTCCCTCTCTTTCTCATCCCTCCCCCTCTCTCTCCCCCTCTCTCTATTTCGCATCCCTCCACTCTCTCTCCCCTCTCTATTTAATATCAAGCTCTCCTATCTGGCCGCAGGAATTACATACAAAATGTTCCTCATGAAGTATCTGCATAAAAAATTATACTTTTGCGAAATACTGTAGATTAACCAAGAACAAGCAAGGAGCTGGAGACCCAGCTGGCAACAAATTATTCCAAGCAGCTGCCGTTTTCTATGGTTGCACAATAGAATCTACTGGTGTGCTGTTGCCTTTGATGTCCGAGTTTCGAAGCCGCCAATATCATTTGAAAGCTTGAGTGGTGATTTTGTTCACAAAGAAATATCCTTAATATTTCACATTTTATTTGAAATAACAAGGGGAAAATCGAACAGACCATAAAATATGAATATAAAAGCCTAATTGGGTCAAGAAATGTGCTTACATTGTATGATAGCAGCTTTAAATTTGTGAAAAATAGTAAAATGTTACAGTCCTAAAATCTGCAATTTGACACTTCTCCGATGACTTCCGGCTCACGAAAATAAAAAGTGAATTTGTTCATGTACCTGTTTTTTATGATGTTATATATCAGATTAGTGCCCACACATGCCCAGTCGAGTAATTTTGATTAATATTTCAGGAAATTTTGCTCCATCTCCTTTCGCTTGCCTCCTGTAAAGGTAAGCACTTTGTACTGCTCGTATTATCAGACGAGTGGTAGCGAAAAGTATATAATTACAAAAGCATATTTTCCTTTGAAGGTGGCCCGCTAGTTTGCAGCGAGGCAGGAATCTTTTGTCTACGTATCTGCAAGGAAGATCCAGTTAAGCGCATGTCTGACATATTTTCTCCTGGCGGCATCGAAGATGGTACAAAGGAAATGAGCTAGTTAGGACTCTATCTCTTAAAACCTTTTGGAACAAGCGACAACGAAACGGACTGTATTAAGGATTAGGATCGTATAGGAGTCAATTAGAACAGTTGTTTTCCATAAAAAAGCATCATCATATATGTTTGCCCACTAACTATATTGGCACCACACATGTACATATGTGTAATATATATACGCAACAAAGAATAGACCCCATTCTTTGTAATATCTAAGATACAATTAAAAATATACTTACACTTGGTTTGAATTAGCTGTCTGTGTAGTAGCAAGTGAAATGTGTTTTGTACACCTTTAGTCAGGACGCTTTGTTCTGAATTGAGCCAAATATATTTTGTAAAGAATAATCGTGCTGAATATGGGCTATGTAAATATGAAACACCCAGTTGTCCAAGATAAGCACGTTCTAAAAGCTATCCACTTAATTGGCTGCGTATTACCTTTCTAAAACCTACCCTGACATCATGTCTTAAACTTATCACTTCAAATGGGAATTTCATGCATATATTGTGGAACAGCTTTTTTGCATCATAAAGTCCTATAGTCTGAGCATATAGCATAACCTTGTTTGTTCTATTTTCTTGGCTCTGTTTCGAGGCCGACCAAAGTGCAAGAAGTTATGATTTTCAAAGTGCGAACGATTGTGAGCCTGTGAGTTTACCCAAAATATGAACAGATAACTTAATAACCTTGATGTTTATTCAAACGATAACAATATTGGTATCTTATTGAATTCGTTAATGATTAATCAGCACTGTACAAAATAAGAGCAACGTCGAGGCATCACGAGGACTCCAAGAAACAATGGCAAATATGATTTTACAAGGCAAGTTAATTTTTTATTTTTTTTTGCTTTAATATGTGTCTCAAAGTATTTATATCACAAGTAATGCTAAATAGACCTACAGACTAGTACCCTGGTTTTATCCCAGCTGCCCATTTACTACACCTTGGTGCTGAGTGGCAAATGTAGATTAAATGTCTTGCCAAAGGTCATTAATGCCGCGGCATTAATTACTGATTAATTAATTATAACATTACAAATCTTTATTCTCAGTTTTCTTATTTATAACTGATGTTCCTTATAAAATGAAAGATATGGCGTATATATTCAATACTGAATGAACGCCATTAAACCTACAACAACAACAACATAATGCCGCGGCGGGACTCGAACCGCGAACAATGTAAAAAAACTGTCAATGTCAAAAAGAAATGTCAACACATAACACTCATCCTCCAAGTTATATTCGGTATCAATTTTTAAATTATTTTGCTAACACTCAAATCGCTCCATGGTCTGTCTCCAGAATATCTCTCTGATCTTGTCTTACAATATGTTCCACCAAGGTCTTTGCTTTCTGCATCTCAAAACCTCCTCGTAGCTACGAGAGGCAGAACAAAGGCACATGGTGATAGGGCTTTCACTCATATTGCACCATATGTATGAAATTCTCTCTCTCTAACTCCCGACGTTATATATCCAATACTGAAACATTCATATCTAAACTAAAAACTCAATGTTTAAAATTAGCATATCAATAGTTATAAAGGATAAGTAATGGTGTAATTTTTCTCTTTGTAAGAACTTTAATATTGTCTATTTTCTAGCGACCCGTACGGCCTGTAAAGATAGGGATACGCCCTAGGATGACCCTGAGGCCACCCCAGATTCTCTGCGGCCGCCACAAGTATCTCTCGATCTCGGGGGCGGACGGCCGCCGTATCCTGGCCGGAGAGCAAATGTGACCTAGGCATTAGTCTAGGGTGAGTTACGTAGGTATATTTATGTTATGTATGCAATTTGTAGGAGTCATAACTATTTGATATCTATGCATGAAGTTACAGATAACAGTGAATACTATGTATTTCTTGGTTTATTATTTGCATTTTGATATATATGAACTGAACTTATGAAAACTGAAGGTGATTTGAATTGTTTTTCTTTGAATTTTACCTTTTTTTAAATTTCGATTTTATTTTTTTAATTTTTTGTCCCGATGTTCCACAAATGTGAATGGACGGGTAGACCGAGAATTTAAGTCTGCTCAAAGTACCGAGCCCGACTGTCAAGATATAAGATCCCAACCCCCCCCCCCCCCCCCCCCCAAAAAAAAAAAAAAAAAAAAAAAAAATGGGGGGGGGGGGGGCCTCCATTAATAAATATCGGCTCTAGCAGCTCTCATAAACTAAAGTAAAATTTCAAAACAAATAATATTACCGAGGTGTGATATCAAGAAATATAGTGTCTGGACCCATTGTACAATTTATACGAATAGATAATTTTAGATCAAGTTTCCATCCAATATTCCATGAATCTTTCAAAATGCATATTGACACTAATATCAATATAAAACGAAATTACTTACAGTAGTTGGTGCAATGTGATACATTTTCCTCAAATCCCACGAACAAAGATAAAAGTGAAATAGCTGATTGCTTTAAAGTGCCACTTTAACCAAAACGGGCAAAAAAATGAAGGAAAAAAAAGACATGTAGCATAATTTTTGACGGAGATTCCGAACAACGAACATGACAATGATTTTTCTTAGAAATCATCAATAATTCTGGAATCTAGCTTTAAAAATGACGACTCAGAACGCTCAGAAAAAAGCCCAGTTTCGGTGCTGTATTATAATCCCAGTACGTTTCTGGCAATTTCGTCATTTCTAACATGTGATGGAAATAGGTGCATCCTCTGCTATACAGTGCGTCCCAGAAAAAACGAAACCGAGAATTATCGATGTTTTATCATAACTTAGTTACATTTATAATTAATAAATGACACATGTTTGGAAAGCTTAAATCCTCCTCTTTGATTTGCTGCAACTCATATGATGCATATTTCACGCACGAGTGATTAAAATGATTTTGAAGAGAGGAAACCAAAAAGCCATTTGGCGGACGGTATCTGACTTTCAAAAAGAAAATCACATTTCTAGAAAGTTGAGTTTCTGCCCTTTGATACGACACCTCAATCAAGAAAAATGACCTAGGAATGACAAAGTTCTCTTTGTTTAAAGTAGTGCTTGCATTTCCATAATGTTATCAAACGAATTTATTTTCACTGGCTGCCTGCCGTAGCAACAAGCAGAGTTGACAAGAGACTTAACTCACGGTATAGCCACAATCAGGGTGCAAAACCATTTGCACTTGGGTCTAAAAATAGAGTATGCAATAGAGCAGTTTCATCAACCCCAAATTGTTCATCCATACCCTAGGGTTAATACCCTGCATATCCTGGAGGAAACTATCTTGGTTATCATTTTATAAACAGCAACACAACAGGGGATCGTAGGTGATAGGTGTTACGGACACTACACAAATCTATTGAAATTGAATTTTCAAGCATTATTTATCTTAACACTCAAATATTTTGCACTTTTAGGGGGAATTTCTTGGCCATTTGTGAAAAATAAAACAATTCACACTCACTTCAGTCCATAAATTAGACGCAGTATACACATCAGAGGTAATACAAGGTCAAATCTGATAAATGACATTTTTTCAAAACCTGAAACCTTTTAAAAAGCCAACCAACCATTGGTAAATGAGACAAATTACAAACTTTAGTCCCATCTGTATACAAATAAAAACAAATCAAAGCACTGTTGTCCAAATAACTTAATAAGTTATGTACAAAATCCTATAGGATGTTACGGACACTACATGTTATACATATAGTGTACATGCTATTCTTTGATGCAATATCCATTTGCTTTTTTTTCTGCCATCATTGCTGTTGCTGCATATCTTGAGGCCAAGAGAGAGTATCTTTTCAAATCCTCATTACCAAGTCTCTTGGATAGGGCTTAACGCTAATAAGGCCGGGGACCATTATGCCCCCCCCCCCCCCCCCCCTCCTCGATTTGTCTGATTGTTCGGGAACGCATACGGCTGGCGCCCCGTCGCACAGTGGGCCAGGGAGGAACCAAAGTGCGCCAAAACTCATGTTTGGGGATTTATTTTTTATAAATCCAGAGGAAATGTTTAGATTTCCAGGGATTTTCGCTTAAATTTTATTACCAACATTTTCTCTGATGTCTAAGCTTTAAGTTGATACCAGATTTGGCTGCCCGATTCTGCCCGTTATTATGTTAGAGCCGTTTTCCTTTCAACATTGCCTCGAAAAATGTGTTTATTTTGGTCCGCGGTGTCAGAACACGTGTCACGCGCCCCCTCGCGCCGTGATTTATGACCACGAATCCTTCATGATTCAGCCGCGGACCCCAAAAACCAACATTTTTCGGGGCAATGTGGCAAGGGAAATCGGCTCTAACATAACAATGGGCAAGTTTGGGCAGCCAAATTTGGTATCAACTTAAAGCTTAGACATCAGAGAAAATGGTGGTATTAAAATTTAAGCGGTACACCGCGGAGATCTAAACATTTCTTCTGGATTTTTAAAAAACATGGATAATTAGTCCATTTTTCATTGAATTACCCTATAATATATCATGAAGATTGTGTTTCTATTAATTTTAACCCATTCATTCAACGAAATGAACTATCAGGAATATGTGAGAGCAATTTCATATCAATAACTTAAAAACTTCATGTTGAATCGAAAGATTTATAAAATAAGTCACTTTTGCACTAAAACTGTGAATATGTAGGATTTTGCTGTTTGAAGCAGTAAATTTATACCCTTATTGTGCATACCGGAATTAAATATTTCACTGAGGTATTCCTCTATGTATTACCTTTCAACTGGGCAAGAAAAAAATTGAAAAAAATAAATCACCCAAACTTAGTTTTGGCGCACTTTGGTTCCTCCCTGGCCCACTGTGCGTCGCTCGCTGACTTTTTTCTTTCGAGTCTTGCGCATCTTTTAAAACAATTTTTTTTTAAATCGGGGGTAAAGTTACAAGGTCACGTGACCTTTTGTCTTTGCATGTCAGCCCGAAATCGATTTGTGTGATTTGTGTACAAAACATATGGAAATGTCATTTTTTCCTAAAAGGAGATAAAACATTATTTGGTTATTGGGTATTGTTTAAAGTGTTGGTGTTTTTTTTGGGAGTCAAAATAGTTGAATTGTAGTGAGAAAAAAAAAATTAAAAACAATAAAATACAAAAGTTGAAAAAACAATGAAATACATAAGAAATTATCAAAACAAGAGATAACATAAGAAATAACCTAGCTCTTCCAAAATTGTTGTCGTATTATTGTTTCAAATGGTCTAACGAAAACATGTAGTGAACAAGAATGCTTAAATATAAAGAATATATGATTTATGGGTAAACAGGTGAATTGTATGACCTTATTACATCGATAATTCTCGGTTTCGTTTTTTCTGGCACGCACTGTATAATACCATTTCCAAATTTTGAAATTTTTAACGTATGTGAAAAAATGATTTGTCCCTAATAATGGTTCTTTAGAATTTGCATATTAAAGCCTACATGTACAAGTATTGAATAAAGGCCATAATTATTCAACCAGTCTACCTTTCATTCTTGAGTTACACAAAACGCACCCAAAATCTAATAAAAAAGGGTCATGAATAATTTTTTCGTTATAGGTGTTTGTGGTGTACCGGCTAATAGTGTCATTATAAGTGTTATACTGATAATGGAATTTGGTTACCGAAACATGAAAATTATAAAACTCACTGTAAAAACAGATCACCTCTCCACCTGAATATGAAGTGATCGCGTGAATATTGCCAATATCGAACATTCTGAGGGGGGGGGGGGGTTGTAACTCCATCATGCAGTCACCGTCTCATACTCCTATGTCTGCTTAAATGAAGATAGTCTTGTTTTGATATGTGTTATACCCTTACTGTACATCTCTAAGCCTAAATAATCGGCCCAATATTGAGTACAGTACATTGCATTCATATTAAAACATTCATAATCTGTACTTGCGATAACAAAGCCTACGTTATGGAAGAGAGGAATCTTCTTAATTGAAGATGTTACGTAGCCGAAAATGGTTGCAATTGTACTGACAAGGTGCTTTTATAACATGGGTGATCTGACGTTTGTTTTCTCAAAGGTAACTAAAGATACTGCCACGTAACAATAATTGCTATAAAATGCGTGATACACTTGGCAAAGATCAACTTAACCTTTATGAACCCCTACCCTCGACTGTTAATATCAATAAATACAATCAACCTTTGGTCAAATTGAGATTGCCCAAGCAGGACTCCCACTGAGCAGATTTGGAGCCTCGAGATGTGGCGAGCTGGCGCGAACTCGCTTGAAATTTACTAATTTTTATGATATTTGCATGAGTGATGTACGACGCAACATCGAGTTTCCTACGATGGATGTACGAGTAACGACCCCAGAATAGCCTAAAATCAAGGATTTTGGAGTAATTTCAGTAACATATTAGACAATATGCTCATTCAAGACAAGTTAAAGTCCCCTTTCCAAATTATTGAAAAATATATGACTAATCTATCATATTATGTTATATAGTACCTTCCCAGTGTTACCATGGTAATACAAATCAGAGTTAACAAGATAAAAATAATATTAATCTTTTAAAGTCCACTCAAAATTCTATTACGTTAAACCGAAAATGGAAATTCTTTTTGCCCAATTGATCGTGAGCCCGGCAGCCACTGAGCAGCGCCAGATCGACGTTGCTCTATCCCTGATTGTTGAACGGCAAATAAGGTAGCAGCAACTCCCATCTTTTAACGTCTTTTGGTATGACGCGGCCGGGGTTCGAACCCACGACCTCCCGGTTGTGAGGCGGACGCTCTCCTGACTGAGCCAACACACCGGTATATGCACTGTACGGTACTATATGCCATATTTTGGCTATATCTTGGGAATGGACAGGTGTTGAAAGTTCATTTTGGTGTCTATACCCAGGTTTTCAGGCACAGAGAACACAACTAAAGCATTATTTTTGACATTAACATAGGACATCCCCGCTATTTGTCATACATTTGCATAAAATCAGAGCAAAATGACCATAAAAGTATTTGCCACTTCATATTACAACCTGTTTCTCAGGGTTTAGAAAGATATAACATTGTGATGACTACATTTAGATGTCAGAAAACTTCATTTGATTGTATGGAATGTTCGAACCAGCACATATTCATTTCATTTATGTCCATTTGTTTGTTATTGTATCGAAACTGTGAAGACCCTGGGGTGTATATCTCTTGGCATAATTATGCACACTGTGGTCACCCATTGAGAATATGTTTCAAGATGCTGGACTGATGGACCTATGTGTAGAGTCAGGTGTCATTGCTATTGGCTCTGCAGCTGGAGTGATGGAATGCTGCAAGTATAACCGTGCAGTCAAGTTGGTGTACAAGCCATTTATGCGACAGGCATGGAAAGGCTTCCTACCCTGTCTAGAAACTAACCACACTGACGACCAGGTTCACCTGAAAGAAAGCCTCAGAGTCGTGAACAGCCTATGTTAAGATGTTTCTCAAGCTACTGGCTGTGAGATGATTGAGAATCAATCCTTTGAGCCCATCTTTAAGCTGTTTGATGTCTACCTTGATTACCTGATACAGGAGAATGGGACCCTCTCGGCCTTCTGGATGTCATATGTGGACATCGTCGAGGTTATGGTAGGTCTGGTTCGGGCATCTATAGAGGGTGTCTGGGTGCTGCACCTCGCTTTCATTCGTGCAATGATTCCCTGGTGCTTCGCCGACGACAAACTGAACTATGCACGCTTTCTTCCCTACTACAGTTATTATGCACAAAATTAATGTCCCGGCTTGCCAATTGATCACCCAGATGTGCATGAACAATTCATGCAGGGCCAGAGATTTTCTGTACAACTTGGTAGGACCTCTTTGGCAGAATCCAACTTAAAATCCAGCTTAAAACCAGGAGCCGGGAGTAGGTAATACCTGACATCTGAGTACAGAGACCCATATTATTTTGAGGGAGGTGAGAGACATGGTCAGCAGAAACGGTTTACAGCACTTCAATCATCCGGACCTGCAACTAAGCCGGATAAGAAAAGATGAGACCGATGTTTGTTCATTTGTGGAACTAATCGAGAACAGCTGAGACAGTGGCGGATCCAGGCCCCCCCCCCCCCCCCCTTGAGAGGAAAAATCATGTAAAAACACGTGATTTTTACCTTTTGGGGGGTTGCCCCCCCCCCCCTGGCGCTCAAGGGGGGGGGGGGTGCAAATTTTTAAATTTTCGAGGTCCCCCCCCCAAAAAAAAGTGTGCTCACTACCTCGCGTAAACTCGCGTGAACTCGCTTGAAATTTACTAATTTATATGGTATTATCTTACGACGCATTATCGAGTGTCCTACGATGGATGTACGAGTCACGCGAGCTCGGTATGAGTTGCGATGACTTGTGTATGACTTGTACCGATCTGCCAACGAGTTATCAAGATCTTCTAACGAGTGATAAGAGTTTTCAACAATTCATATGCGATCAAGGGGCGGGAAATGCATCATTTTGGCCAGGGGCGGCCAAGCGACTTCCGAAGTGGGAGGGGGAGGGGGCACCAAGTAAAAAGGGCACCTTCAAATGGAAATCTCAAAGCGAAAATATACAATGTTTTAGACATTGGTATATACCCTTACATTGTGATTACATTATTAGGAATGATTTCAATATTTGTTTCACTTTGTACACAGTACAAAATATACTTTAAGCATACTTTGTGATGGTCCTCACATTTATTTGCGACCGAGCGAATGGAGCGAGGATTTTTTTTTTTAAAGATTTGTGAGGTCGCAGTGCGAAAAATTACATATTATAAAGAGCAAAACACCCAAATCCTGATGGGGGTTATGTGCAGATTTTTTTTAAACGGAAGACTGAAAAGACCTTTGATAGTAACATAAGTATTTCATCTATAAACGCGAGCGAGCTTTAGGAGGAGGTGCTGTTAGTCGCTTGAAATCAGGGGCGCGTTTAATGATGAGAGGAAATGGGGACACTGATCAGAAAAGAAAAGGAGCTCGTTTCAAAGTACAAAGGGTAATTATCAGAGGTGAAAATGGAGCAATTCTTACACCTTCTAAAAGAGGCACTCACCAAGGATGGAAAAAGGCACTTCTGAAAATAGAAAATGGACATTTGTCGACGGAAAAAGGGCCCCATCTGATTTTGATAGGGGCATTTGTAAGAGGTGAAAAGGGGCATTTATAAAAGGGGGATAGATCCCTTATTAGAGAGGGAAAAGGGAACATGTAGAAATATAAGGTGCGCATATCCGAGTTAAAAAGAGGATAGTTATTAACAGGGGAAGGGGCACTTCTTACACAGGAAAAGGGGCACTTGTCAAAATAAAAGAGGCACATCTCAGATTTGAATAAGGCAAATTATCAGAGGTGAAGGGGGGCACTTGTCAAAAGTGAAAAAGGGGCACTTATTGCAAAGGAATATGGAAACTTGTTGAAGGAAAAGGGGCACTTGTCAAAATAAAAGGGGCACTTATAAGAGGTGAAAAGAGGTAGGGGAACTTCTAAAAATGAATAGGAGCACTTGTCAAAGATAAAGGGGCACTTTTCCTATGTAAATTTGGGCACATTTCGAGTTCTTGAAAAGGTGGGGGCACTGTGCCCCTCTGCCTCCCTCCCTACTCCCTTGCCCCCCCCCCCCCCGAAGATGGCTGCCTCTGATTTTGCCGCTCTCCAAAATAAAGATGGATACCAGAAGCAAATTTGCATGATATGTTGGAGAAAGAACAGGCTTTGATCCTCTGCACAATTGTAGGCCAGCTGACGTATCATGGTGCGCTCGTCATGCTCGTTATGCTCGCCCTGCACTCTGCTCATGCTCATACGAAACTCGCCTGAAGTCGCCGTACTCGATCTAAACTCGCGTTAATATCGTAGGCAACTCGGCATGACTCGCAGCACGATCGTCGTGCTCGTACTCCACTCTTGGAAACTCGAATAGCAATCGCAAATACTTGAAGGTGGTGAGTTGCTCCGAGTTATGAAGAGTGCAGTGCAAGCTTGTTACGAGTAATGCGAGTATATTACGAATGTAAGCGAGTTCACCTCGAGTTAAAACGAGTCGGTGAAAATTGTGAACATGTTCAAAATTCTGTAACTGCTCGCGACTTCAAAGAAGAGCCGTGGAATGTTGTAAAAAGTTACGCCGAGCCATACCGAGTTGTCGCGAGTTATCCCGAGTTACAAGAAGAGCTATTTGCGAGTATTACGAGTGCTTCTTTGAGGCAACTCAACACAACTCGCCATAACTCGCCAATACAACTCAGCTAAGTGGGAGCCCTTCATAAAGTATAATTAAGTATAATTCAAGAAGGTGGCGAGTTGCTACGAGTTATGAAGAGTGCAGCGCGAGCTTGTTACGAAGTGTAAGCGAGTTCACCTCGAGTTACAACGAGTCAGTGAAAATGTTGAACATGTTCACAATTTTGGAACTGCTCGTGACTTCGAGGAGAGTTGTTACGAGTTACGCCGAGCCATACCGAGTTATCGCGAGTAATCCCGAGTTACAAGAAGAGCTTACCGCGAGTTAGTTCAAGTGCCTATTTGAGGCAGCTCACCACAACTCGCCAAAACTCGCTAATACAACTCGGCTAAGTGGGATCCCTGCTTTAATGCTACGTTCACACATAGGCGAGTTGGACGTATGAGTTTGCGCGAGTAGTGACGAGATTGACTTTTGGATGTACTCGCGATAACTCTTCATTGAACTCGGGATGACTCTCCGTAACTCTCCGCAACTCGACTAGCCTATCCGATAGGCGTCGGGCTAAATGGCAAGTGTACTAATCGCGTTTGGGAGACTGACATCGGCGCGGGCGTCAGCCCGAGCGCCTATCATCACTGGTCAACTCATCATTATTCATATATGTGTATCGTATGTGTGACGAGCGTATTCTCATGCATGATTCATAAGACTAGCCTTATTTGGTGATCGATCACTTTGATTCAACCAATCAAATATCATCTTCGCGTTCCCCATCGCTCATTGGCCTATTTTGGTCCATGCTACATAAATATTCATGAAAGAGCTTTGCAGGGGGTTCGTAGATTTTCTACGAAAGAAACATGGTACATAAAAGAAAATAAAACTTTTCGCATGCACCAGTGATGATAGGCGCTCGGGCTGACCGCGCCGTTGTTTCTCTCCATATAAACGCGATTAGAATACTTGTAAAGCCCGACGCATATCGGATAGGCTACAACTCGACACAACTCGGTGCAATTCGCGTGAGGTTGCAGTAGCTCTCAAATTTGTCAAACAGTTTTTTAAAAATTCAAGCTCTCGAGAACTCCTGAACACCTCGGTCAAACTCAGAACAACTCGTAGTAAACTCGCGATACTCGTGAAAAACTCGTCATGGACTATTTTCAACTCGTAGTATCCAGAGTAAATTTTCATAAATTACCATAAATTTCCATACACGAGTTCCCGCAAGTCTAATGCGAGCATTTGAGAGTTATGCACGAGTACACCGAGTCTCTGGTGAGCTCATCACGAGGTTTGCATGAGTAGGGCGAGTTATACCAAGTTTGAATAACGTGGTTTCCATATGGCTGTAAAATAAGCACGTTATACATCTACATTAAACAAATTCCCCATGATAAAGAGCAAGATGCCAAGACATTAAGAAACTGAAGACTTTGAATTAGAGGGAAAAACAGAATAACCTAAAGCAAGGGCGGCGGAGTGACTTCCGAAGTGGGGGGACACCAAAAAAAAAAAAGGGCACCTTATACAAGCGAAATCTCAAAGCAAAATTACAATTTTGTATACATTGGTATATACCCCTTACATTGTAATTGCATTATGAGGGATGATTTCAATAGTTTGTTTTTTATACATCATACAAGATATTGTTTTTGATAAGCATCACACTTTGCACTTTGGTCTCATGGTCTGAATATTCATTTGCGGCCGAGCGAAGCGAGTGAGGAAAATGTTTAAGATTGATGTGGTTGCAGTGCGAAAAATTACATCTTATACAAAGAGGTAAAAATCCAATCCTAATGGGGTTATCATCACATTCTCATAACGGAAGACTGAAAAGCCCTTTGTCAAATAACATAATTTTGTCATCTATACATGCGAACGAGTGTAAAGCGAGTAAGCTTTGGGGGAAATTGCTCTTTGTCCCTTTGTTTTAGGGGTACGTTTTGATGAGAGGAAAAAGAAACACTTATCGAAAGGGATAAGGCACTTTCATGTATTAGAAAAAAAGGGGGACGTTTCAAAGTATAAAAGGAAATCAAGTAAAAGTGAAAAGGGGCACTTTTGAGAATGGAAATAGACAGTTATTGCAAAGGAAAATAGGAACTTTTCGAAGGAAAAAGGGCACGTGTAAAAAGAATTGGCTCTTATCAGAGGTGAAAAGGGGATGGGGCATTTTAACAAAATAATAGAGGTACTTTTCAAAGTAAAATGGGCACTTTTTCTATGTAAATTGGGGCACTTCTTACAAATTTAAAGGGGCAATTTTTCCTATGTAAAAAGGGATACTTGAAAGTGTGGGTGGCTCTATGCAGCCACCACCCCCCCCCCCCCCCCCTCCCCGGGAGCTCCGCCTCTGATCTAAAGAGTTCAGAGGAAGTGATGGAGTCGCTGTTAGAAGTAGGGTACGAAGCAAAACCCGAAACCGGGCCTGAAACTGCGCTCTTCTTCAAGAAGATCATTGAAGATTGCGGGCACCCATCTAGGAAAAAATAAAATGGCTCAAGAACTCCCGCTCTTTTTGAGTTGTATCAAGGTCGGATTTACTCGTATGAAGCTCGTGACAATTCGTATTAACTCGATCTAAATCTTAATGCACTCTGTTAAAACCGCGTCATGATCGGGATTGTTAGTTATTTATTTATTTATTTATTTCTGATATTTAGACAGGGTGACTCATATCACCAATAATGCTGGTCTTCCATGAGGCCCTGGTAAACTTAATGAGGTACATTATAGTTTAACAAATATATATATGACAATAATATTAATAACAAAATCTTGAACTTTAATTCATAACAGCAATAAACAATAAGTAAGAACATGTATAAACATATATACAAAGTATTTGGTATCCTCGTAATAAAAAAATGGTTTGTTTGTTTTGTTTTGCTTTGCTTTTCGTTCAAGAAAACGTTGTTGCATAATTATAATATTTTAATATAACATTAAAGCATAGACAGTAATTAGTTTTTATATCCGATGAAAAGTAACTATTAGCATATTTCGGTAAGTATTAAAAACAGGCAACATATACTTTGAGAGTTCAGTTGTTATATACATATTTACAACAACAAAATATATTACTGGATAATATGAAAAAATAATGCATGTAATCTAGTATAGCAATTGAATGTACACTCTTAAATAATATTAAAATACAAATGTATTTATAGCTGATAATACATCATATAAAATCATTCTTTAAGTTTGAAAAGCATTATATCGTCCTACATTCAGTGCTAAGAAAACATACACTAAACGAAATTCCTCTTGTCATTTTACCTCATCGGGAATCGATAATGCAAGATTGTTTGAACATGTATTTAAAGGTGTTCACAGAGCTTGCCATTCTCAATAATCTGTCCAACTGATTCCATGCTATAATTGAAGAAACGAGGGGGCTATGTTTAAAGCATTCTGTTTTATACTTTGGCAAAGAAAGTAAACCTTCAACTGCCTGCCTCGTATTATGCTGATAAATGTCACTTACTTTAATTAAACTTTCTTGTAAATAGGATGACGCCGAATGATGTGTGCATTTGTACATCATACAAACACGCTGAAATTCAAAACGTTAATCGATTGGCCTCCATTTCAGATTGCTAATCAACTCACTGAATGGAGTCTCATAACCTTTGTTTGAAATTATTCTAGCAGCTCGTTTTTGAACTTTCTTGAGTTTATCCGTTTGTTCCTGATACCATGGACCTATTACGAATGGACATTCAACGTGATTCTTTCTTTGATCCAATGATAGTCACCGCCTTCTGATTATGTGCATCTTAATGAGAACATTCAGCTGTTTTAACAATAACGACTGCGTAAGCATTTTCGGTCATTGACAAAGGAGCAGTTTCCCTCTCTTGGGTTTTGTTTGGATGGTGTGCTCTGTAAGAGTGTGTCTTAAATGAAAGCATCCTCAATGGGGAGCAGCAAAGTTGAAATGCAGACGATTTTGGTGATATGAAATGTATTATTACTGATTCGCACACTTTCGCACACACCCATGACCTTATAACACAGTTAGAAGGCCATGATCTTTATAAGCCCTGTGCTTTGTAACTCTGGAATATTATGAGGAAATAGGGGAAAACAGGATTTTAAATCACAACCCCAAAATCCAAAAATAACCTCTATCTGGTAATATCAACATGTTTTTCAAAATAAAATACATAAATTATACAGTACACGGAACAACAATTTCCGATTATAAGTCAGAACTACACATCGCTTTTCCATGATTTAGGCGAGTTATTATCTTCTGCGCATGTAAATTAACATGTGTAAAATCACTATCTTGATTCTGTCCCGGCCTTTTGGCGATGACCATCATGAGATCAAAGTGACGAAACATGTACGGAATGTTATTGAGATGACATTGACGGAGACAATCACAATGAATTCGTTAAAAAAACGACGAATGTCTATCCGTAATAGGTCCATGCTGATACCGATTTGACCACACAGAGGAACAATATTCGAAGTGAGGCAATACGAGTGCATTATACAGCAACTTTAAAGATGTTATTGGTAAATAGTCCTTAGCTCGTTTTATTACACTGTATTTCTTTGCGTTACTTTTGTTACTTTGTCAACGTGCTTGGACCAATTCAATTCTTCATCAATCAATATACCAAGACATTCGACGACGTTGATTATTTTCAATGCCTTTCCATTTATAGAAACGTTGAAGGTTGTTATTTTATTCAACTTTACACGCGAAGCTATGACCATGACGCAATTTTTTTCAGTGTTTAGTACAAGGTGTGTTCGAGCACTACTCGGCACTACTCGTGGTTTGCTCGTTGTTACTCGTACTGCGCTCTGTTAAATTGACTAGACTCGCTGCAAACTCGAAAATTTGCCATTTTCCCCCCGAGTTACCGCGAGTTGGAGCTCGCGGAAACTCGCAGCAATTAGTATTTCCAACTCGCCTATGTGTGAAGTAAATAGAATAACTGAGGTGAGAACTTAACTTATGATAAGTTTATTCCATTCACCTTCCAAGAATATTCAGGGTGTTCTTTCACAACACTGAATAAACTTTACCTCATTCACCTGTATCATTATTCTTGTCCACAAATTTAATATTAAAGTCATCTTCCATGACATTTGATAAACATGTAGTTAAGCGATGATTTTGAATTCATTTCTGTTTTAATAAACCAAATAAACTAATGTTGGATGAAAGAAATCAAAATTCACTGTGATGTAAAATCATGACATTGTACAACTCAAATTTTAGTTGAATGTTCTTGATTGTAGAAAGCAAATGATCGGACACTTCAGAAAGTATATTTTCCATCAACCTGTCCTACTTTCATGTAAGAAAGAAAAAAAATGACGCCTGGCATTCACTATTGACTTAACCTTTGAGTCAAGTTTATTAGACGTGATATCTACAATAATATTAATGGTTTGAAGAACTTTAGAGGACTTTAGTCTACATAGAGTTTTACGTTCTGATATACTTGTACCTAAACACCTCTTTATTTCTATAGTAACTGCCATGCAATGAACATGTAAAATACGTTTACGTTTAATATCAAATGTTTGAAAGTTGACTATGAAACAATAACCCTATCTGGAATAATCTCCCCGTCTCTGTCCGTGAATCCCCAACTCTTGACACTTTTAAACGTAGACTTAAGACCTATCTATTCAACACGAAGTAATTGTCCATCATCATACCGTATTTATAACCACATGTCCTATCTTCTTGTAATTTATTTATTGTTTAATGTACATAATTATTGCAGTTTCATTAATGATACTTCATTATTGTATTTACATTTTCATTTTTTCATTATCATGTTATTGTTATACATTGTTAGTTAAGTAATTCGTCCAAATTAAGCGCATTGTTCATTTCACGTTTCTTGTTGACCCTTATTACATATTTAGTTTAACCATACTTTTCATTTCACTTGTTTTGTAAAGCGCTTAGAAACTGTACTTGTATACCAGCGCTATATAAATCTTAATTATTATTATTATTATTATCAAGTATAGTGACATTTTTCGGCATTGAATTTGAACTTCAGTTCATATTGATTGTTTCAATTACAGCATGTTGGAAATGCGTAGATAGGTTTTTTTGGGCGTGGCACACAGTGGGCAAGTGATAGCATTGCAGGTGCACTGGAAACATGCCACTTCATGCTTGCAGGGAAGTAATACGGTGGCTACCTCTTTAGCTTTACAGACCATACACAGGACCTTCTTTGGACCGACATCCGGCAGGTATCCAGTGCTTGATGCAGTCGATGAGAATTCTGTGATTTCGATATAAAAGAGGCTTTATGTTAACCTACCCTAGTAAAAAATAAATAGGAAAAAAATAGAAAAAAAATAGGGAAAAAATAAATGCAAAAATATATTTTTTTCCTATTTTTCTCATCCCCAAAAAAGCTATTTAATTGCTATAGTTTTGGAACAAAAAATAGGAAAAAAATAAAGCCACAAATAGTTTTGAAATATATTTTTTTCCTATTTTTCTCGTCCCCTAAAAATAGGAAAAAAATAAAGCCACAAATAGTTTTGAAATATATTTTTTTCCTATTTTTCTCATCCCAAAAAAAAGCTATTTCAAATAGCATAGTTTTGGAACAAAAAATAGGAAAAAAATAGGAGACTTAAATAGCGTTGAAATAAAAATAGTTTTTAAATATATTTCAGACATATTTTTTTCTGAAATATATTTCTAACAAAATCTAGATCTAGACTGGTCTATATTTAAAATCTATTTTTTTAAAAATGGAATATTAATTGAATGGTTGGTGTACTGTATAATTGTTTGGTAGCCATTAAATCTCTGTCAAGCTCTACTTTGTAGCACCTTGTTGTACAATATATGCATGTATATAGCTCCAGCAGCTAGCAGTAGCAGTCCAGTGAAAGCAAGTTGATCGTAATTCTCCAACACAAGAGTGGTTGTGTGGGACTGTAGGCATAATCTTGGTAATAAAATTCGATCCTTTCATTTTGTTCTTTCAATTCTTGCTCTGGAATTACTCTTGAAATTGTCCTTTCCTGGTGTAATCTACCCCTTATTCCCCATACTGTGGGTTTTACAGGAAGACAAATCTGGCGAAATGGCAAAATAATGATTGAAATATGCGCCGTTGAGCTGATCATCACAGAGTCTGAGTGAAGATTTGAATTTGAAAATAAACTACCGGTTAGCCTATTCGCTTTCTACCACTAGATGGCAGCACACATTTAGTTGTCTTTCATTATGATTCAACATTTGTGAAGAATTAATACACCCTTTCACCTTTGTATTTATTATGGGGAAAATTGTTACAATTCCATCCAATTGGATAAGTTCTAGTCATAGTAGTAAGCTAATTCTTTTGCTAATTATATGCTTTTTTACTTGAAATATTCAAAATAGATAGTCATTTAATTTAAAGATAAAATTAAAACATTCTTAATTCTTGATTAAATGTTCACAGGCCTAACCGATATATTTATGCTCCCTTAAAATGTTCACAGGCCTACGAAATAATTATGCTCCCTTAAAGGGAGAGTTGAGTTCTGAGGAGGGCCAGTAATTTGTCCAAATCATCTTTGAATCTATTTTTTTTTTCATTTTAAAAGATGAAATATCACAATTATTTTTGTAACATTATAGTTATATTGTGAAATATGTTTTGAATTGTGCAAATATATATTTATAAAGTGTAACTAAGTTTCAACAACCTTAAAAATCAAATATCGGCCTATATTAAAAACAAAAAGGTGACAAAATCCATTAAGTCTGTGAACATAGTAAACAAAATATAGGACAACAAATGGTGATAGTAAAAAAATTAAGTCCCTAACCCTAAAAAAAAAAGGAAGAAAATGGGTGAGAAAATTGAAGTCCAGAAACAAAGTAAAACAATAGGAAGAAAATGGCAGAGAAAAATTAAAGTCCAGAAACATAATAAAAAAAATAGGAAGAATATGGCAGAGAAAAATCAAAGTCCAGAAACATAGTAAAAAAATAGGAAGGAAATGGCAGAGAAAAATATAAGTACAGAAACATATTAAAAAAAATAGGAAGAAAATGGCTGAGAAAAATCTAAGTCCAAAAACATAGTAAAAAAATAGGAAGAAAATGGCAGAGAAAAATCTAAGTACAAAAACATAGTAAAAAAATAGAAAGAAAATGAGTAAGAAAAATCAAAGTCCAGAAACATAGTAAACAAATAGGAAGAATATGGCAGAGAAAAATCTAAGTGCAGAAACATAGTAAAAAAATAGGAAGGAAATGGCAGAGAAAAATATAAGTCCAAAAACATAGTAAAAAAATAGGAAGAAAATGGCAGAGAAAAATCTAAGTACAAAAACATAGTAAAAAAATAGAAAGAAAATGAGTAAGAAAAATCAAAGTCCAGAAACATAGTAAACAAATAGGAAGAATATGGCAGAGAAAAATCTAAGTGCAGAAACATAGTAAAAAAATAGGAAGGAAATGGCAGAGAAAAATATAAGTCCAAAAACATAGTAAAAAAATAGGAAGAAAATGGCAGAGAAAAATCTAAGTCCAGAAACATAGTAAAAAATTGGAAGAAAATGGCAGAAAAATCTAAGTACAAAAACATAGTAAAAAAATAGAAAGAAAATGAGTAAGAAAAATCAAAGTCCAGAAACATAGTAAAAAAATAGGAAGAAAATGGCAGAGAAAAATTTAAGTCCAAAAACATAGTAAAAAAATAGGAAGAAAATGGGTGAAAAAAATCAAAGTCCAGAAACATAGTGAAAAAATAGGACGAAATCTGGTGACAAAAAATCTAAGTCGAAAAGAATAGGGAAAAAATAGTAAGAAATAGGTAAAAAATAGGAAGAAAATGGCAGAAAAAAATCTAAGTCCAAAAACATAGTAAAAAAATAGGAAGAAATAGGTAAAAAATAGTTTTCAAACCACCAATTCCTAGAAATAGAAAAAAAATAGGCTGTCATATGCTATTTTTAATCTATTTTTAATAAAAAATAGTGTTTAAATAGGGTTCATTCACATAAAAATAGGAAATAAATAGTGAAAAATAGGAAAAAAATATATTTTTCCAGAGCCCATTTTGACTAGGGTAGTCTCGACGATAATCATTATTAATTGTTAAAAGGGCGTTTACTTGATAGGCTATGTCGAAAAGTTCCTGTGTTAACGCCTTTCTGGCTTGTATAAGAGGTTTTTAGTTTCCATCATTTTAAATAATTAGGAGGACTAACGATCCAAGAGAGACGTTTTTTAATACTATGTCAGAAATGGAACAGGGTGATTTTTAATTTTCACAATATTGTTTCTCGTTGTGAATTCAGAATGCAATATCTGAGAGTACAAAAATGCAGCTTAACAATTTCCCTTCAACGCAAATACAATGACGAATAATAATATTGTGGTGACCATAAAATCATAGGATATATCAATATCAAGCAGAAGCTCTCCGAATTCTTATCCTTTCCACTTCCTCATTCTACTCCCCTCTTGTTCTCGTCTCCACCCCAGCAGTCTATACTCACGTTTGTGTTCCGAAGATTTTGCAGTAACGAAGCTCTTTTGGTCAGACTTGGTCGTTGGTGATTCTTCTCGTCTCGGAACGCCCTTTATCTCAAGATTAGCAAACTGTTGCGTCCATACAAAGGTTGAAAGTATACAAACAAAGATTGGATTACCAATTTACATGATAGTTTAGATATCATAAGATGACTTCAAATATGGCAAAATGTTAGACTGAAGCCTAATTATTTTGAAGAATACGAATTTCTTTGCATTTTAATAGTGTAGTTGTTCTTTTTTGTGAAGTATTGGAATTGGTTCTTGAAAAATTGTCTTTGTGAATGATGCTTTTAATAGCATTTATTATTGCATTGTCCATCTCTCTTTTATTATCTTCACGAGTTTGCAAAGAATTACGCATTACAAATAGTTCTTGGAGGAATTGTCATTGTGGTTTTAATATGTCTTGCTTTTTTTTCTTCCATCTGTATATACATTTTTTTCCTCAAAAGTTACATGGATTAAATGTTTGAACTTTATCAAGCGTGGCATTTCATGTTTTAGCTAGTTTACCGGCGATGTAAATACAAATTTAAGCAATGGTCACCCTAACAGCAAATTTCACTAGGTGATCTTTCAGTGAAGAAAATTGGAAAATTTCCCTCGTCAATATCACTTAAGAAATTATGACATGGTTAGATTGAATCAACTCTGCCCCCAGTTTCACAGTTTACTTCAAATCTTTACAATAAATTAATCAGCATGGCAGAATGCAACTTTGTAGCCATACCACATTGATCTTCAGTCAGGGGCTTTTCATACTGAATCACAGAGATTTAGTGCTAACGATAAGATTTTATTTATAATTCGAACCTGTGTATAAATGGTGTTAGCTGAATATTCCACTCGTTTCTCATCAGTGGAGTTTTTCCGTTTCTCTGCCTCCTCCAGAGTCTTGATGAAGTTGTCCGAAGACGAGAAGTTTAGGTCCGTTTCGCGTAGTTGTTCCTCGATGACACGACACACGAGCGCCGCGTCGAATCCAGACTTCATGATCATTTTGACAGTCGGGCTGTACATGATCTCGATCAACTGCGTAGCAGAAACTGTATTAAAAATATAAAAAAAATTGGTACAGTATGGCATTGGAATCTGTAAATCCAGGAGACCCATGTTCCCTCCCAGAATTGTTTTCTTTCTTCAAAAATGGCAATTCCTGTACAGGACTGGAGTAGGAATACATTTTTTGTTTAGGCGACTGATCTAATTTCACAGATTTAAAATAAAAAATCAAACTAGATGCTGTTTTTGGCCAGAAATGCTCTAACACCCTTCCTTGATTTTATTATAATTGTGTTGAGGGACAATATCTTCATAACTTTGTACATTCATTTCTACGACAACACGTTGAGAGATGCATAAAGTTAAAATAAGTTGTGCGTGTGTGCTGCGAGATGTATACATTACATTAAAGCCATTGCTCTTTGTAGAGTGGATAATTATGCAACGGAAATAACAGAAGGTTGCGCTTGTTTTAGAGTTTAACTCCAATGGATCATGGAATTAGTTCCCACCCTTAGAGATTGCATATTTGAGGGAAATATTTAAAACTCCATATCAATTGACCCGATTGTGTATAGTGTGACAGTGAACTTAAACTTACTTTATCACTCAAGTCATTTGTTTATTGTACCATTGATACATGACATGACTACATGCAAATGATGTTATATCA
Organism: Strongylocentrotus droebachiensis; assembly: GCA_035222895.1. Classification (NCBI taxonomy): domain Eukaryota; kingdom Metazoa; phylum Echinodermata; class Echinoidea; order Camarodonta; family Strongylocentrotidae; genus Strongylocentrotus; species Strongylocentrotus droebachiensis. The sequence continues at coordinate 72,394 of JAVYIG010004203.1, read as the reverse complement.
CTTCCTCAGACGAATCTTCTAGTATAGCACTATCTATTGACGTGCCGTCTACTTGAACTTGGCTGTGTTGTGAGGTTCAAGGATCACCTTTTTGCCAGCGCATCATGAGGATTTGAGTCATAATATTGTCATTAAGACAGGCAAAGTGGTTAGTTTTGTTGTATATTTAATGTATTTATATGAATTGTCAAAACATAAAATGGAAATTGTTGTGTGTATTTTGAACTTCATACTCAGAGATGTTGATGTTAGTATGTAATTCAATGTAAGAAATACAAGCCCATGCTGTTTTAATATGATGTATATACATTTTACCTTGTATTAAGAACAATGATAACAGTGAAGATACTGCTAAATACACTGTCGCTCATATAGTTGGAATATTTTTGTTTACCCAAATTTATGTAAGTATTTTGACAATGATTTATTCCTAATAGATCCAGATAATAGTATACATTCTCAGATTTTATTAAACAATAATTTGCCAGTGTTTTTTTGTGTGTGACGGATAAAAGCATGTGTCTGCTACTATGCTTATCAACTAGGGAAACTACGCCCTTAAGTCATATGACAGTAATGCTGATTAATGCCCCACAAAAGGGCACTAATATGGCACATCGACACGGTTTTGATCCTGGGGCCTCATAGTTACGAGGCCGTTGCTTTGCCACTGAGCCATGACTGTACGCAGCGGGGGCTAGGGTAGGGGGCAGTTCCCACAAATAAGAAACAAACACTGAGAAAATGCATTAAATTAACAATAATTCATTGAATTTCCCCCCCGGTCCCCAACATAAACAATCCTGTGTATATACGGCAATGCATTATGGCTTCAGGCATGGGCATACAGAATATTTTTTTCTTTTGGGGACCGGGGGGAAATTGAATGAATTATTGATAATTTATTGCATTTTCTTTTTCTTTTCTTTTTTGTGGGAATTGCCCCCTACCCTAGTCCCCGCTGCGTACAGTCATGGTTCAGTGGCAAAGCAATGGCCTCGTAACTGTGAGGCCCCAGGATCAAAACCGTGTCGATGTGCCATATTAGTGCCCTTTTGTGGGGCATTAATCACCATTACTGTCATTTATGACTTAAGGGCGTAGGTTTCCTAGTTGATAAGCACAGTAGCAAACACATGCTTTAGCAGTCACGCAAAACAAACACTGGCAAATTATTCAATACAATCTGAGAATGTAAACTATTATCTAGATCTACTAGGAATAAATCACTGTCAAAATAATTCCATAAATTGGGGTAAAACAAATATATTCCAACTATATGAGCGACAGTGTACTTTGAAGATTAATTATGAGGGTGCCGAATCACTAAGTAGAGATTAAGAATTTATTATTGTCTAGTTCATTGTTTATTCAAGCTATAGCTAAGTCTAGTTGAGACACTTGTAGTGTGACTTTGTAATTTATGTAAAGCCATATTGCAGATGGACTACAATAGTAACTAATAGGTTATTAAGATCATAACACAATGTACATTTATGAGCTTCTCCAAGAGACTTTATTATTGCAATGAATTTGATGATGTTTTGATGTACTTGTATTTATGATCCTGTATCTGTGTCATTATTTCACAGTTTTCACGGAATGAAATGGTATGGAGTTCAACGAAACAAGATGTACTCCTATCATTAAAGCTACAAATTCCCGTAGAAGCCTTTGTCCGGACTTTGTATATGTTATCGACCTCGCTACAGCCACAGTGTACGCCTACGTTTGTCACAACTATTTCTTTGAATACGCTTTGATCCAGGCTTCAGAATACTCACCTTTCTTATCCTTCTCTGACTCGCCTGTGTCTGAAGCCGGTGTCTTCTGACGATCTGCTTGTGAGGACTGGGTAGAAGCAGCTGGGCTCTGTTTAGGTTCTCTCTTCTCTGCCTCTTCACTCGCTTTTGCACTCTTAAAGTAAACCTTGAAATAAAATAAGATATGACATTGTGGGGCGCCGGCCCCACGTTTGTGATGTTTGTGATGTAATTCGTGTCATACAGAATAGAAAATGAAGAAATTCATGATTACTTTTAATTATGCTTATTCCGTTTTACTCTTTTCATTATGTGGGAGCAGATAGTACATCATGATTTACAATGCACTTTAAACGATGGTTTACAGAGCTGATGACAGTAAATTCGGGAGTACATTCATCGATTATTCGATGCAATGATGCATCATTTGGAGAAGGCGAATATTAAAACCTTTAGACGATCTAGGTTATATCGCTGTATGATAACATCACCATGATCACCATTCTCACCTGTACTTCATCAACAAAAGCTTTCCCTTTCATTTCTATCAGCCACTCGCACTTTGGGAAGTTTCTGGCATGCTCGCTCCAGGGCTCGTCATCCTCTTCCCAGCATTCAATGGCGCCATTACAGCAGAAACATCTGGCTCTGTCACCAGGACCTGTAACGAGAAGGAATGGTCAAATTGCGTGCGAAAGGGGCAGTCAAAGCATTCTTAGTAAGTCCATGGTCAGAGACGGTGGATTATCAGAGAAGGGAGGTCGGTGGGGGGGGGGGGCAGACATAGAGATAAAGAAAGAAAGAGAGAGAGAGAGAGAGAGAGAGAGAGAGAGAGAGGGTGGAGGGAGTGAGAGTATGTCCAAATGGTTATACATGCATGCAATCATTATAAAATTGGTATGTATAATATAATTCTTATTGCCTTGAGTAGGGCCTGCGGACAGGAGGGGGGGGGGGGGGTGGAACTTTGGGAGTGCGCAGCCCCCTCTATTTTTAGTAGAGCCGTATTATACAGCGGTATTTCGACATCATGATAAGTATGCACACGCTCAGCCCTCATATCCCCCTCTCCAAAATGAAAAAAATTATCTGCGACTCCCGCTTAAAGTTTACATTTCGCATTAAAGCTTCCTTCTTACCGGTGTAGTAAAATCCAGCGTTTGCCAGCCATCTCGTTTCAGAGGAAGGCATGTCGAATTCTTCTGACCACTTATTTCGGAATGTGTAAAGCCGATCTATTTCCCCAGCAAATAGTGGCATTATGGCAGAAGAAAACCTTTCAGTAAATGATGTTCCACAAAAAGCATCTACATTGCCGTCAGTGGTCATCGAATAAAGGGTTTTGTTGATGTCTAGGACGACTTGTCCATCTACTTCTTCAGTCCCTGGCTTTAGGCATTTCTTCAGTTCATTCCACTTTCCAATCGTAACATTTTTTTTATCCTGGTTCTTAACCATATCACAATGTGGATACATTGTTTTATGTACACCCATGGCAGTGTCCCCTTCTTTCCACCCCTCAACTTGGCCTCCGCATGAAAAGCATTTCACTCTGTCATATGTTCCGACATAAAAGAACCCTGTCTTCGCAAGCGGACTTGGATTTATGGGACATGTTTTGCTCCAGGTTTTAAACGTGTTAATTCTTTCTACTTCAAACCTCATTTTCTCTTGATCATGCCTTTCCTCAAATTTGCCCCGCGCATAATGGCGTTTCTCCTTATTATTAATTGACATTTGGAATATCAGTTGCAAAAGCCTTGCAGTTAAAATCTATAATTCAGTTCCAAACTGTTCTGCATTCACTTCTGCTGCGTGTCAGCAAATCTGTTTAAACAGGATATACCTATATATCCCATAGATTAGTAGTTCACAAGCATCAAGGCATCTGTAAGTTTAGAAATAAAGATAAAAACCAACATGTTACCTATCGAAGTTAAACCATAAGTTACAAATACAATGCAATGCATTGTTTGTATATCGAAATTAGGTACAGAATTGTCGTCAGAAACGAAATGAATTATTCAGCCCCTTTTAAGAGAATTCAAATTAACTGATAATTCAAGCCAAGAACAACTGGGGAAAAATCACTCATTTCGTTATTGTTCCATTTTACGAACCTTAGAAGTGAAAAATCGTTTACGAAGTATTATTACTAACCACACAATAATGATAACTGTTTAACAGATAATCGTATAATTACTTGCTTTACAAAGAAAAAAATATATTGTAATCATAACATCATTATTTTCCCTTGTGTCGTAATTTCAAACAGATTCAAAAGTCAAACGCAAACGCTTGAAACTGGCTAGCAGTCCGTATCAATACAAGGTCTAATGTAAAGGATTGAGGAGTCCTTTTCAGGACTCCTCAATCCTCCCTCTCTCTCACATAGTGCACCCGCAAGCCTACTGTATAAGGTCTAATGTATTATCAATGTGTAATCTTCTGTTGTATGGAGGGTGTTACTAGGGTTGGTGTGGCGTCACACCCTCCCCCTTTGATTTCAGAACACCTGTTGGCAAAACAATTAGTGCAGTTACCATTTGTTCAAGTTTTAGTTACCTATTTCGGCAATTTGACAAATTGAGGACCTTTATTGATATAAATTCAAGTAAATCTGGGCCTAACATCCCTCCTGCCTTTGCAAAATGTTCTATCAAAATATGCTAACAACAATTACAAGGTTATGCAAACTCACTACATAACCTTAAAACCTCCTTCCCGTTTACGCACAGTAATATATCATTATGGTTGTGGCGCAGATTTCACCTTTCAAAGGGATTTTTTTATGCAGGGATTGCGCAATGCTGTGCACAACACGTGAATATGGTTTTATGACACTTGAGATTAGATTCAATGTTTGTTTTTCTTTTATTACCATGAATAGATCAAGAAAAAAATGACAAAAGCAGATATATAGGAAGGGAATTACTGACTTATTATACTGTGCAATACAATAAATGGAATAAGTATAAGAATAATAATAATGATAATAATAATGATAATAATAATGATGATAATATTACTAATAGTACTTCTACTGATAATAATAATAATAACATCAATAATAATTAAAATAAAGATGATAAAAATAATGATGATGTAAATAACAAAAATACCATCGATTTTTTTTTATGAGCGCTTAAAACAAAAAGTACCATCATAGCGCTCACAAAATCACAGAAAAGAAAATCATAATATCCATAAAATGGTTAAATCAGATTATCTGACCATATTACTGAGGAAAAGAGGATCTTTTGAAAGTGGTAAGACAGGTAGTCTCTGATGGAAAGTTATATATTGTTTCACGTTTTCGAAGCAGCCACTGTAAAATGTTTTATGTACATGACAGTCTGGATTTGAATTAGGATGGAAATAACTATTATATACATCATGTTTCTTAAATTATAACTCTTTCAAATTCTTTTTATACTCTATTTATTTTCTATATTCTTTTTTGTATTTTATTCTATGCTTTGAACAATTTATCTCTCAATATATAGATTAATTCAAACTCCTAGCATAATCATATTTGAAGGTTTTGGACATACACAGATCTCATTTTACTTATTGAATATTTATTTGAAAAATTATAACTAAACTATGTTCACGTGTACTCTATTACACTGATGTAATATGGTCAAACTTGAGCTATGATTGCTTCGCTAACAGGGTCAAATTGAAAAAATCAAAATAATTTGTTCGATTTATATGAAGATCAAATCAACGCTTTTAATCATAAGAAATTACATTTTGCAGCTAAATGCAAAATAAAGAAGAATAAAATGATAGCTATAAGTCATATTAGATTTTTGTTTTTATCTGCCAAATTATTTTCAATATTTTAATACAATTGGAATGCATGTTATATTTTGGTATAATTATGTTTTTTTATTTTTATGCTGCTGTACGGCCGAGATGAGATGTTTATGACGAAGAATACTCGATGTAACTATCTTTTATATAGTTGTTTTTTGTATAATTATATATAAAGGAACCATGTGAAAGGGTACATACATTGAAAAAAAATTATTACACTAAAGTTGTCACAAAAGATGTTTGGAACACAAAATGTAATAAATACACAAAAAAAGCAAACAACCCTTTTATGTCATAAGATTTCAGTTCAAAATAGACCTTACAACTCCCAATAATACAAAAGATGGATAACTGGGGAATAACACAGATATTTTGATAAACTGTATACAAATCAGAGACCCGTTTAATAACTTTCTAAAAGCTCAATATTTGTTTTTTTAATAAATTCAGTATCTATTTTTTTCTGTATGAAACCCTTTTTTTTATCGTTCAATAAATGAAAGTAAATATTCTTTGAACCAAATATCGACATAAAAAAGGGAGAGTTGCTGAATGTTTGATAGAATGTTTTATTTATCTCGATATTAAATTTCTACATAATTGACTAAATTCCCCCTGCTGAGGGACCATGCTATATATTCAACATTTGTAGTCTCCAGTCAAATTCGAATTTAATATTTTGTTTAACTAACAGTCGGTGAGAGACTTATGTAAAATGAGTATAATGAATCGTCTATTTGGTTTTGCCGCAAGTCGTGAAATGGCTAAAAGTTTTCTTTTTCATTCTCTAGTTTCTAGTTGTTAAGTCATAAGTTTCTGTGGCTTTTACTTCTGTATTCCGATTCAAATCATCTGTAATTAGTTTCAAACTTAACATAACTCATGTATGTATGATAGAAAATGGAACTGTGTTTAGGGGGTCATATGAGGGATCATTTACTAATAAATGGACATTCATGCTTTAACCGCGTTAAAGAAAAAGTCGAAACTACTCTAAAGATATTATTCAACCTCTACTTTGTAGTAAAAAATACTATACTTTGGATTGGATTTAACTCCAAATGAAGAGATCCCTCGTACTTATGATTCCTAAGGAGTGGATTTATACTCTCTTGCATTAAGAATGGTAGACGAAATTGCTGTATCGCCCCACTATAAACGGAAACATAAAGGCTAAGATTCACACGATTTTAAAGACCATAAGGATTGTTGAATGATACAGGCGTTCTTATCTGTCATCATAGCCACGACTAAAACAATTCCAGCACCAAATTTCAAGCCCCGTATGAAGACGTGACTTTAGACACATTTTGTCGGAACATCGGCGAAGTTCCTGTAAACAAAATTTATTAATGAGTTTAACATTTTTCGAAGCACAATAAAGTAAAATATTATTTAAAAAAATATATTAACAATAGATCATAATTCTTACCATTCACAGCCCAAAAAATGTCCGTTCATGCAAAATGTACTTATGTGAAAGAAAGAACGTACGAGCAGGCCGTCTCATTTGGATCCAATCTACCAAGGTTCACAGTCCAACATCAAAGTTAAGTGAGGACGTAAGTGTGTGTGCCGAAATAAGGTGTGCCGACCCTATGATATCATGCCTCTTATATCGTGCATATTAAACATGGTACAGAGGTAACATTAAGTCTTAGGAAAAGTTTGCATTATATTAATGTCAAATTGCAGCTTTTCCTTATATTTTTGGAAAAAACAAACAAAAAACTATTTCAAATCCAAACAGATAATGATGTCAAAAAGTTTGATTACGTTTCTGACGATATACCTTAGTGTGTTTATGCTCATTTTGAAGGCAGAATGAGCGTTTTTATACGCTCATCGTAAACGCAGTTCCACGGGGGTACCGATTATGCTCCCTTCTCCAGGCGATTTCGGGCTCTGTATCTTGATTCGCTGCTACGTTAATTGAGGGGTTACAAAATCCTCATTCTGGCCAAAAAAAGTTAAGCATAAACGCACCCCAACTAAATTCTCCCATGTTTGTGTATTTCCTTGTCCGATATTACTAGTATCCCCCAGTCATTTCTTTCTACCCCCACCCCATTTTTCCTACACACACATAAACGCACACATTCACGCACACACACACACACACACACACACACACGCGCACACGCACACACACACACACACACACAACGCACTCACGCACACACGCACACCCATCCACACAACACACACACACCCTATCTCTCTCTCTTTCGCTTTTAAAGGGATAGTTGAGTTCTGTTGCAGAGGGCGCTACACAAAATAATTTCATAATGAAAAACTGAATGTCAAATTTGAAAGAACATTAAATTTAAATGACAAAATCATCTTTGTTTGATCAAAATCGGTTCAAAGACGGCTGAAATATCCATAAATATTACGATTTCTAATATTTGTGTACCACCACAAATATTCGATAATTTGAATCAGCCGTTGAAAAAATAAAATAGCGCCTTTTATGTTGTGTTTCAGCCAATGCCGATGTTGGCTTTTCTGTAGGCCTTTTCGTGTTGGTTATACTACGCACAGCCAGCCGGCTCATGTATTGGTATTATTAATTAATTCATTCATTAACGGTCACCGTATTTTTTTCAAAGTGGTGCTGAATTGGTATGATCGTATTGGCTAAACTTCACACATTTCGGGGTCTAAAATTTCCTTCATAGCAATTTTAGGTCCTTAATGCTACAGTCACACGGCCATGTTACGGACCTGCGGATGCCTGCGTATATTTGGATAATGAAAATGCGTAATTTTTAACCCCAATACGGAAATTTGAGCAAAAGTTACCTATATTCTGCGGACGATACGGATTAGTTACGGATGTTACGTATGAATTACGAATGTTACGGGTAAAACCTGCGGATGAACCCATCCGCTGCCAACCCGCTGACACATGTTACTGACGACTTACGGATGACTTACGGATTTTACGGATGACATTAAAAGATAACATTATTTCACTTTTGAGAGTGTATTTTTCAAAATCATCTAAAAATCGACGATTGAAGGGGCATTCCCAAAATAAATGGGCAATAGTTTCAGAGTGTTTTGAACAAAAAGAACACAAATTTAATATACCAACAGTTTTCAGATACTTGTTAACACCAAGGATATTATGAAGAATTTTATATTATAAATATCTAAGTTTTCTTGATAAAGAACATTTAAAAGGAATCATATAAATTTTGTCCCAAGTAACAATTGGTTTTGAAACAATGTTCCTCCATTTGTTTTGTGAAATAGGAGTTTTAAAGATTTTCTCAACACAGATTTTATAAATAAATTTACATCCTTTCGTTACCTTGTTCAATTTTTTTGTTGTCAAATTTAAGCATCAAGAGTTGCATGATTTGTCTGTTTGTTATGTTTGGCCAACTGCTTAGGCCATGCGCTGCTGCCAGGGAACTGCTCCGGCGGTGCCATTGTAGTAATGCTTGAGGTACAGGCGCTGGCGCTTGGCAATCTTGGTGGTGTAGTTGCCAGCAAGCCTCTGTTGCATGTCATCCAGCACGCCCCCCTCTCTCCATGCACCCGGGATGATGTTGTGCTGGTCGTCCTCTCTGTCCATCATGCCATTCTGCTCAGCGGATGCCTGGTCTCTCAGGAGGTTGTGGATGCACAGGCAGGCGAGGACGATGGTCTCCACTGTGGAAGGCACCTGTGCCATAGCACTCAGAAGACACCGGAATCTGTTTGCAAGAATGCCAAAGGCATTCTCCACACATCTCCTGGCTCTGGAAAGTCTATAGTTAAATATCCTCTCCTCCATGGTCAGTGGCTTGGCACCAAAAGGCTTCATCAGGGTGGTGCGTAGTGCAAATGCAGCGTCAGCAATCACGAAATAAGGGATGTCTCGATCGTCATGAGGCAGTGGCTCATCTGGTGGTATTCCAATGTTCTCATCGTCAATTGCCTCTTTCAGACTGCACGTGTTCCAAATCTGGGCATCAGAACTCGCACCACCTGCTCCCACCTCCACCCACCGGAACTTGTAGTTGCCATCAACCAGGGCAAGGAGTACAATCGAGTTGTACCCCTTATAGTTGTAGAACTGGGAGCCACAGTTCGCGGGTGCCTTGATGCGGATGTGCTTGCCATCTAAGGCTCCCAGGCAATGGTGGAAGTTCCACCGGTCGGAGAAGGTCTGGGCAATGCCCTTCCACCCCTCTGGAGTAGATGGGTTGCTGATGGTCTCCTCGCCATACTCAGCGTAGATGGCCTGACACACGTCCAACACCAAGAGTGAGATGGTGTTGTGGGGTACATAGAATAGGTACATCAGGCTGTGGTAGGAGTCCCCACTGGCAAGGTAGCGCATGGTGATGGCGACCTTCAAGCCTACTGGAAGGGCCTTCCTGTACCAGGTATCATACTTCTGTAAGCGAGGAGTGAGGCGGGTGACCATTTCGGCAAACATGGCAGGTGTGATGCGGGTGAAGTTGCGGAAGCCCTGAACATCCTCATTGCGTAGCAGGTGCATCAGGTTACCATAGGCACCCTGGTGTGGTCGCAATGTGATCCAGTGACGAACCCAACACATCCTCTCTTTTCTCCTTTCAAGGATGGCTTGCATCTTGGCCATCAGGATCTTCATCTGCATCTGATTGTGTTGGATGGCCATCAAACAATCCAGCAACACAAGGCGGCGTTCTCTCTCCATCTTGAGTGACCTGTGAAAGTCTACAGTTGAAGAACTGACAATGATGAGGATGCTGGCAGCATCCAGGGTTGCATACCCAAGTGAAGACCATTTGGCATGGGCGACATCCGCCGAAATGAAAGAAGACATAGGTAAAAATTCCGCATATTATCCGTATCTCAACCGTAACATACATATCCAATCCGTAACATCCGTATCCCATCCGTAATATTCGTATCCCATCCGCAAGCATACGCAATTACCGCAAGTCCTATCGTAAGATCCGCAATATATATGTCAAAAATACGTTAAACATACGTAACTCCTACGTAATAGTGTTTACGTACCCCTATGTATCCGCAGGCATCCGCACACCCGACAAAGTGTGCGGATCAGTTACGTATCTAACGTATCCTGCGGATGAGTTTACGTATCTTACGTATGAGTTACGTATTTTACGTATGGATAACGTATATTCTGCGGATGCTTACGTATATTTCATCCGCAGCAAAATTTTGAGATTTTCAAAATTCCGCTGCGGATCTGCGTATGTCTGCGGATCCTGCGGATTGAATTACGGATGGATACGGATGCTTACGGATGATACGGATCCTTGCGGATGCTTACGGACTTTTATCCGTAAGCATCCGCAGCTACCGTAAGTGGCCGTGTGACTGTGCCATAAAAGGCAATAGCAATGTCATAGATAAGAATAAGAGCAATAACCATGCACTTTGAAGGCATTTGTGGTCTGGAAACAGAAGTCAACTATCCCTTTAATATCCATGTTCCTTGTCTCCCCCTTTTCGCCCTGTTGTTACCCTGTCTCTCTCTCCTACGCATGCATACATGCACACACACACGCCCACACCCCACCCTCTCTTTATCCATTTTACATTTCTCCTTCTCTTTTGCTCTCATGCTCTTCATATTGATGAAGGGATGTGGATGATTCGTGTCGCTTTTCTCTAAAAGGTACTATGTCCCATTTGCAGACCAACACAAATGGAAAGGTTAAATTCCAACAGCTATGGAAGAATAAACCTAATTAAGAACTTCCCCCAAACGAAAGCGCTTACAAATGTCCTTAAGTGGGAAAATAACGACCATTAATTTTGTAATCGACTTTTGTGATTGCAATCATTAAATCAATAGTCTGATTTTCAGACCCTTGTACCGAAAAGTCGTATACGTTTTGTGCTGCGCAAAGATTCAATCAATTTAATGTTGGCCATTACACGAATTGGATTATTGGTGTAGACAAATGCTCATGTACCATTCACAGCTCATTTTATTTATGTTATTGCCAAAGAAAAAGAAAAAAGTCAGTCAGTCACTCAATAGTGTCTGACAGTGAAATCTAGAAGGTAAACGGGTTTGCATGCATAATTTGAATATTAGGACATTGCTTAAGTTTAAATTTCACAGATAGGACATACGTGACGTGTTCATAATTCCTGCAAAATTCTACAAAAATAGAATTTGGCTGCAAATGGGACATAGTACCTTTAATACACCTTGCGCTAGTCTGTCTTTTCCACTACAGCTCTCCTCTCTTTTCTTTCTCTCTCTCTCCTCATTCATGTGACATTGTGATTTTTCTCGCTCGCTTTATAGACATGCTCGCTCCCTGTTCATATAGAGTACCGCCTGTATTTCCTTTTCTTTTAATGTTCATGTTTCTCGCTTCAAGTCTTAGTCTACTTCATCAACACGATAAATATCATCATCTTCTATTTCCTTTCTCTCTCTCTCTCTCTCTCTCTCTCATTCTCTCTCTCTCTCTCTCTCTCTCTCTCAATCTCAATCTCTCCCTCTATCTTTGTATACTTCCTGTCGACTCGGTTTCTTTCACCTATTTTTAGTATCCCATTACTCTTCAACCTTTTATCGAATAGTTCAAAATCTTAATATCTAAAATGATCGCGTGATAGATATTTACATTTAACTGAACAATAGCGAATTTCTAACCTATAGGTCACCGAATTACGAGGTGTAACAATATTTATAGTTCAAATTCCAAACAAGTACAGACATATTAAACGTGGCAAGATGCCAAATGTGTTCATCTTGGGTGGATAGGGGGCAGCGGTGTCGTAATCAAAGTTATCTTTTAACTTGTTTTCTTCATGAAATCAATTATTAGTTATTTGTTTATTTGATATTCAGCAAATTGTCTGTATTAATTTGAACTTGCTAGCACATCGCGGTGGCACTTTGTCCTGAACACCCTACTGCCTCTCCTTTTGCTATGCAAGCTATGTTTTTTGAATAACTATAATCACAAAGCAGATTAAGGGTAGGATAACATTTGTCCAGATTCTTAATAATGTTTAAATGAATAAATCAATATGGATGATGAGGGCAAATTTTTACTACTCAAGCCATTTAATATGATCATGATAATATGACTTTGCTGCGATAAAACTAAATGCACAGACAAGTCATAAAGTTGCGATGAATCTTTATTTATTCATTTAAACCCTTCTTGTCACGTCTTTTCTTATTATAAAGATATAAGTTCTCTACATTTAAGCATAATCATCTAGATTATATCTCTGGAGCGACATGTAAAGAAACAATTGATTATTTATTTTATAAAATAAACATAGTTCAAAAATACAATTCATCAGTGGAACAATAATTATACTTGATGAATCGATATGAAATACTTGCATAAATGAGTAGACATTATAGTATAATAGCTAGGATGGATATCGTCCCACCTTACCCAAAAAGCTTTAAATTAATGATTAGATCAATACATGTAAACTTGTTTCTAAATATAATAAGCAAGTGTTTATTTAGGAACGTTACCCTCACTTCATCTTAAAATGTAGGCATTGAGTATGGTATTATTAGTACTATATACATGTATAAATGATGTGTAGAGTAAAAGTAGCGAAATGTATACAAGTCATATGAGTAATACAGGTATCTTAACACTCCTTACCTTGTTCTTAACACTAAATATTGATTTAAGAACTAACAAAATAGACAGCATTTATTAATTTGGACGTACCATTCAACAACAACAATTCATATCATTTAATTTTGGAACAATGGCTTACACTAAGAAAAAATAAAGCAAATATAAATACGGCTCGGCTAAAGTATGGCTAGCCTAAAACACAAACACCCCAAAATTATTAATTTCTGATTTTAGTATATAACAATTGGAATGAAGTGAATTCTCAAAATGAAAAATTGAAATAAAGTAAATTATAATTTTTCCCAAATAACACATCAAGTAAGATTTGTGTCATTTCCTAGAATCATTTTGGGTATATACAGTACAATGTAAAGCAGTAGTAGCATAGACGTTCGCTTACTCACAGAAAGATAAGCCTTAAGTGCAGCTATGTCTATATTCGGGGGGGGGGGGGGTCGTAGCTATATGCATAATCTATAGGCTACATTAAACACATAATTTTGGGTTCCCTGTAGTAGTATCATCGTAGTCACGGTATTGTAAAAAGTGTTTAACATCACAGCTCAAGTATGTATTTGGTCATTTAGTCACTCCCTAGGGCTTTTCTAAACACGTTTTCTTATTGTTCTAGACTTCTAGGTATATGTTTCTTTCATACGATTACCGTATTGATCAAATTGTACGTTTCCATGCATCGTACTAATCAATGCAAATATTTATTATAAACGACAAAGTATAATCAGTGATTTAATTCTTTTTTATTGAAAGGACTTTATGTTATACCTTTTTCGAACTAAGACGTTGTCTCAGAAATCCATGATAGCAAAATAAACTTGCAAAGAAATCCTAAAAATACAATATGTAGTACACTTCTGGTACTATCCAACTTTATTTAATTTGTTTTCATGTCCTCATCTTCATTTGATGGACAAGATAATAGCTTAAAATATGTCAACAGATATCATCAGGGGCAAATGGACTATTTTTAACAAAAAAGGGGATGTATTAAAACTGAAAAAGTCACATTCGCTCAATACGATCCCATCCCGGGCGCTAATTTTTTTCCTTCCCAAACATATTTCCGGTCATCTGATTGGCTGATATGTTACGTCATAAGCAATGACGTAACCGTTAGAGTGAGTGATAGGGTTATAGAAATCATGCAGAATCACCTTTCATTAACCCATCGTTGGCTCAATCGGTAAGGTAAGCGTAATACAATCTTAGAGTTGTGGGTTCATGGGTTCAAGTCTCAGTTTATTCAGTTGTTTTGCCTTTATAAATAGTGAGGCAAAGCAATAAACAAAAATCAAAGTCTAATTGTTTGTGACATCTTTCCAAGCTGCTAATGACGTAGAACATATCAGCCATTGAGAAGAACGGAAATTGCAAACCTGTTTGGGAATAAAAATTTCGCATCCCGGGCATCATGCCCGATCGAATCCCGCCAGCACCCCCAATACTCGGTAAGTGAGGAAGGTGTGTGTGAGCGTCTCTGTGTGTGATTGTGTGCGTATGTGCGTATGTGTGTGTGGGTGATTTACTTTTTGGACGTCGAGAACGGCGAGGTTAATGGTATAGACCAGTTTTGGAAATGCCCCCTTCTCAAAAAATGAAATGGAAGCTCTTATTACCAATCATGTGAAAGAATATGTTTTGACTAATACGTAATGATACACATTTTGCCGAGAAACCGCCTACTAATTGGTATATTTGGTAAAATATTACATCTATTTAGACCTGATAAATGTCGCGAGCGTGTCACACACGTGTCGCGTAGTCCCATATACATCTTTCTGTGTACAGTGCTTGTAACTTTACCAAGACTGGGCCAAATTTCTTATCATTTTGATGACTCCAGAACCTTGCAGTACACACCAATACTTATATGCTAGATGATCAACCTGTTCTGATTAATTCCACAACGTTTCTTTCACAATGCAATCGCATGACCATAACTGGTCTTTATCTTTTAACTAACCATTCACATAATTACTCTCATTGAAAAATTGAATCAGACTTGAATTAAGGATTGGATATGCACATATATGTGAAAAACGCCATCAGAGAGAGCATAACAGCGGGCCAATCAACATTCCGACCACATCCAGAATATGATGTGGTTTCAGGGAAAGGTTGTTTATTTTCTTCTTCCCCGGATAGGAGTTTTGTTGTCGGTACCATTTTAGTAGGTATCTTGTTACCTGGTAAGATAGGGCTATTTGCTTGTTCGATCCGGGGATATCTGTATTGGTCACACGATGTTTGAGTAATGGATTCTATTTCTTTGATATCATGAGAACAACAAGACACAGGGATATCTGTTTTCCTAAGCCAAAATATTCGTCTATACACTATCTGTGAATCACCAATATCTTGCCGATACGGTATTTTGTCGCCGTTTTGAAAGCAAGTGATGGTTGAATTACCATTTCCCTGTTTGGAATGACAGTGCATCTCGTACATTTCCATCATACTTTCACTGGACATTAAAAAGCAAACTGCTGGACTAGGAGGGATAAATATCAGGACAACTCTTTTCATTAAATGATTCTTAGGTGTCTCCCCTTGGATAAAGAGGAACACAATGTATGTCCCTTGATCTTCGACGGACACAGATGCAATGTTGATTACTATGGACATTGCACTGCCCTCTTCAAAATACTCCACTCTAAACCTTACGGCCTGATCGGGTGACATCAGTCCTTCTGGGTCGATAGTCCCATCTGCATAAAATGGGCGGTCTTTTCCTTCGAACTGTACAGTGTAGTACTTGGACGCAGATTGGTGTTCGTTTCTGCATGCAAACGCAATAACCCCATCTGAGCCAACACTAAGAGTTAAGGGTGAATCCTCGTTAGTATGGGCCGGGAGTGCTCCGACCATCAGAACCTGAGCACAGAATACTACTGTAAGTTGGATCATCATAACGTACGACCAATTCTTTCCAACTGATCGATTCTGCATAAATGTAGATAAAGAAAGAGAACAAAAAAAGATTTTAAATACATTTCGGACCTCTTGTGCATGCTTCATTGAAAGAAATCTCACAATGTTACTGCTTAATTGTTTCAATATACAGACTTCTATTTTCAAAGAATAACGTATATGGGATCCATCCTTTACAATGTGCTTCAGCGGGCGTTCCTAGCATAAAGTCAAAGCCGAAACCCTCATTTACAAGTTGCTTTTTAGAGGTCCTGGCCTGTTATCTATTCTGTATTTATGATTAGTATTTTGTTTATGATGCCGAATAAACTGAATTTAATTGAATTGAACTTTGCAAGCCCATGAAATGATACAGAACACTGCATTTCAACCAAAACAAGTAATTTTTATTTTTATTGATAGCCGTGGGATTCGCTCCATCTTGGATACACCTATGCAATTAATGCAAATTGAATCTTATTATAAGACAATCTATATTATATAATTTATAAAAAAGGGGTAAGGAAGAAGACTCCACAAACATGGATATACATTTCATGTATTTTCGACTGCCACATGGCAATCATTCGAATGAGATCAAAGACAATAACGAGAGAAACAGCTTGATTAAATGTTATCAATAATTTCCAACCATATCCAAAAATTACAATAAGAAGTATTTTCATGTACTATGTAAACGTGGAAAAAAGTGTATATATACCCCAAAGACGTAAAGTATGTTCCGCCTTAATAGTTCTGTCCGTCTTGGAGCTTTGCGTTTGGAACTGATGACGTTCTGTGAAACAATGTTATGGCATGATTAGTTATCATTACATGATAATCCGATAATGAATACAATAAAACAAATGCAGTACTTTCATTTTGCTACACGAACGAAACAAAAAGAGCTATGTACAATGTTGGAAAAAAAGGGAAACGCAAAATCAAATTTAATCATAATTCCACGTACCCCTATTTCATATTAATGGACTTTATACCCCCTTCACATACACGGATTTTTCTTACGAGTCCTCACGGATCGCACAAGTTCACGGATCTTTCACGGATCCTTACGATTTGGCCACTTTTACGACCGACTTAAGACTTGTTACGAGTTATTAAGAGCTATTTACGGTTTAATACGGATTATTACGAGATATTACGATGTATTTACGGATAGCTACGAGCAACTTACGTGTGAGTTACAACCTGTTTACGTGTTGTTACGAATAGTAACGAGTTAGTTACAAGTATTTACGAGTACTTACGATTTTTAGCCAAAAATAACAACTGAGAATTGAATTGTTCGATTTTGCAGCTTTTGTACCTTTCCCCGAATCGTAAACAATACGTTTGAATACGTAAAGCATACGTATCTTTTCGTAAAGTACTGGTAACTACACGTAAAATGCTCTGACCCACATCAATCCGTAAAGCCATCGTAAAATGACCCGAATAAAATCTTAAACAACACATAGGCACACGTAACCATCCGTAAACTGCTCGCAATAATCCGTAAATAATCCGTAAACAAATCGTTTACGGATGGTTACGAATTGTTAAGAGCTATTTACGAGCTATTTACGGACAAATCAATCCGTGGACAATCTTAAGAAGATCTTTGACATGTCAACAAATTTGCCTCTCCTTTCACGGATCCTTAAGAGTGTCTACGAGTTATTGCGAGTTGTCACGAGCTATTTACGGATACCAGCGAGTTATTTACGGGTGCTTGCGATTGACTTCGAGTCGGCGATCCGTAAGGACTCGTAAGAAAAATCCGTGTATGTGAAGGGGGTATTAACGGATCATTTAGAGTGTCTGCGAGTTGTTGCGAGTTGTGACGAGTCATTTACTAATACCAGCTAGTTATTTACGGATGCTTGCGATTGACTACTAGTTGGCGATCCGGTAGGACTCGTAAGAAAAATCCGTGTATGTGAAGGGGGTATAAGGTACACTACACATGCCTTCTATATTTGTATGTACGTGTACAATGTAATCATAAATATACAGAATTTATTTTAAGAAGAGAGAAAAAGTCAATCCCTTACCTTAAAATCTTCGCCAAGAGGCATTTTCTTTGTCAAGGTTGTGGCACCCTTGATATTGGTCTTCTTCTGAGAAATAAAATAATGAACAATAATTATACTGTATGACTGTCATCAAGCAACTTGTAGATATCGAATACAATGAAATTAATAACAGTACATGTACTTAGAGTCTTTACGTTCTAAAACATTAAGGGAAGAATGTCTCATTACAATCTTTTTCAATCAATGGGAAAAAAATTTGCCTAGATTCCTCTAAGTCTATCATGTCGGATTTGGAATGTAACTATTTCCAGGTATATAGAATGGCGGTAACTTTTTCTTCTGCCTTTCACGTTTCTATAGAAAACAATGACCACAGTTGTGCCCTCCTATTTTTCAGACGCAACATGGCAATTAAAAAGGAACACGAGTGTTTTTTTTTTGCACAGTGTGTTATCTGTCCGAAAAGAAGAGTACTGAGCTGCATTATAACACGAGTTGTTAAAGGAGCTACACAAAGAATATTTACTA
Organism: Strongylocentrotus droebachiensis; assembly: GCA_035222895.1. Classification (NCBI taxonomy): domain Eukaryota; kingdom Metazoa; phylum Echinodermata; class Echinoidea; order Camarodonta; family Strongylocentrotidae; genus Strongylocentrotus; species Strongylocentrotus droebachiensis. Next base: position 53,728 of record JAVYIG010004203.1, on the reverse strand, counting down.
ATTACTGATAATTAGAACAAATTACATATGGATGGAAAGATTTTCTCTTGAAAAACACGAATAATTTGCTGAGAAATCATATAGATATCATGGAAAGGCGTAAAATGCAATTTTTCAAGACCCTTCTTAGACCCCAAGCGCCCCCGAACGTAAGCCAAACACACGAGCGTAGCGAGCTCTGAATAGTGACGTCACACCCTGGACAAACAGCTCGGTACCGGCCACATACCGGAGTCGCGCGTGTATTAGTCTGCAGCTAGACAGCCGTGTCCAGGGTGTGACGTCACAATAGTGACGTCATACGAAGGACTGCTGAAGGCAGTAAATCTGGATCTCAAAACTAACATTTTTGAAAGTTGATTTCTGCGGGCCCCAAACATATTTTGAAGAGGAAATTTGTTGTATTTGATCAGTAAGGCTTCCCCTTAGCAATGATATGAATTTTGCATCAATTCAATACACTTTTGCTTCTTGGAGTTAAAGTAATCAGTACATGTAGTAAGGGGAACATACGTTCACTTCTCCGATTCCATTCTGCAGAGGTGGCGGAGCTTGGCCGAAATCCGAGATTGGTGGTACCTGACGAACACAGATACAATTCCAAATAAAAGAGTGAATATGCTTAAACTTGCCCTTAAATTCAGAAAAAATAGATAAATTACATGTTGAAATATGCACAGATTCACTTATCATACTTTCTCCTCTCTTCCACTCTTCCTTTTCTCTCACCCCGAGTTCTCTTTTTCTTCCCATTTGCTTTGTTTTTTTAATATATATATAAATATATGTTTTTGAATGCCTTTTTTATATGATTGTATGTTTGATATGAACTTGCATTTTTAGTCTTTGGACTTTTTGACAAGTCGTGAATAAAACTTAATTTGAATCTTGAATCCTGAATGATATATTAATAATATTTCAACATTTCCATGCCACCATTTTTGTGCAGATACCTAATAAAAATAAAAAAAATCATATTCCCTGTTTTGAAATGCTCCAGGGCTGAGGCTTCAGATTTTGTCAAAAATATTCAATAACGTTGTGTTAAACGACTGTAAACAAGTATTTTTATTGTTAACAAATTTAATTAAAATTAACAGAAACAATAATCAAAGTAAATGAGTCACATACATATTTTAGATGATTAAATTACTTTAATTCGCTGTTAGAAGTAGGAACTAAAACACCAATTAATAATCAAAGGATATTTGTTTACCTCGAGTATGAAAATCAACGCCTCCAATCTAGACACATTTTTTTCCTGAAGACGGATGTTTCCAGACTTTAAGATGTGAAATTTGAAAAAGAGAATAAACAACCATGTCATGTTATGCCTTGTTATAACTGATGAAAATCTGATCGTTAATAAAGAGAAGGTTGAGTTCTGGTCATGTTATTACATTGTAAAAGAAACAGTGTGGATCGATCAGAAAAAGTTGATCATGTAGCACATGAGTATTGATATGTACTGCAAGGATCTGGAATTTGGCCCAGTCTTGGTATAAGTAACAAGCACTGTACACAGAAAGATGCATAAGGGACTACACAAACATGTGGCATAAAAAATGAGGCCCGATTGTTAAGCTGTTGCATGTCATATTTAGAATATGAAGGCATTTGAAGAGCCATGCTTTTCAGGAACACCTTTTCTCTGATGTTCTTCCACACTTGCATAATAGCAATGAAAAGCTCACAAATTATTTTGCATCTCTCCCCAAAACTCAACCTGCTCTTTAAATAAATCTTCAGGCAATTTAAAACAAAGTGTATTTGGAATACATATATTTCTATAAAGCGCTAAGAGACATCGGCGATGTATTAAGCGCTACAAATATACACTGTCTTGAGAAGTTCTGGTTAAAACTATGCGAAAGAGGTGACTCCAATAGTACTATTTGCTAAGGGGCGTAGCCCCGAAGCAAATGGTACTTTTGGAGTCACCGAGGCCCATAGCTTTAACCAGCACCTCGAATAGAAGGCATGGTATATTTGTTTTATATCCTGCATCAAAAATTAATTTAAAAAAAAAAAAAAAAAAAAAGATTTTTTTTTTTTTTTTAGAACAACAACAAAAATTGCAATTTTCATCTAAAAAGATTTAAAATATTTAGTTTTCATTAAATTAAGATTTGAAGAAAAAAAAATCAGGTAAAAAAAAAAGAAATTTACATTTTTGTTCAACTCCCAAATAGTACTCCCAAATAGTAATCTCATATAGTACTTTTTCAGAGCAGCCTTAAAATAGTTGAAATATTTCTGGTCACGTGACGAGCTCTCAACTAATCAAAAACCAATACATTTTTGATGCATGATACAAAACTTATTATTATCAACATTATTATTATTATGATTACTTCATTATTAAAATTAATATTATTACTATCATTATTATTAATATTATTATAATCATTATTATGGTTATCATTATCAGTATTATGATTACTACATGTATCATTATTTTTGTTATCATTATCATTATCATTAATATTATCATTATCATTAATATTATCATTATCATTATCATTATAATTATCATTATTATTATTATTATTATTATTATTATTATCATTATTATTATCAATATTACATTGACGTTTTAGTACAAATGATACAAATACGAATATAATGTGAATAAAATCGGACATTACCTCAGATTGGAAAGTTTGTAACAACGCCAACAAGGTCGTCTCCGCTTGTTCCGAAGGACGGTAGTTTCCCGACTATGATAGAGTATATTTCATGGAGAAAAACAAATGAAATTAAAAACCGAACTTGTAGACCTATTTAAGCCCGCCGGTATGTATAAGAACAGGCAGATAGAATGGGCTCTGTAAAGTATTCTCATTGCGTTTCATATGCACAAACAATATTTCATCTTTCCTTGCAAATTGTATGGAACTGTTTATTATAAAGATAACAAGTGATTTTAACCCTTCATCTTATGGGTCACTGAAATATTTAAATCAAATCACAACCAGCCTTTATCATAATGAATAAAGATTGAAATGTGTTTCAGGACACCAAACGAGTGGATGCAAAATAAATGCTGTCAGTATAAGAGGATTCAATTCTTGACAACGTTTGAATATTTTTGTTATACAATCATTTGTTTTGTGAATTCCACATTCATTAATAGATGACAATGGAGATCTCATTAATATTCAAGCAAGACAGTAACAAATAAATATAATTGCTTTATAACAAGTTTTAGACACGATTCAAATAATTAGACATAAATTACCGTGTAATAGAAGTTAGGTGTCAAAAGTTCGAAAAAGTAGTCTTCTTCGTTGATACTTCTCATTTCTACGGCTTCAAATGTTTCCTTTAACTTTTTAACCAGCATCTAAAGTGTATAAACGAAAATATTTATTTCTAGACCTTTTGTGATATTGTATAACTTCTCTTAGGCAATCTTTGGATTACATATCTGAAAACAGTGAATGCTACTGTGAAAAGCACATTGATTATTCCTTGCGCATAATATTCATTATAACATTTTAATAGCAAGCATGTGAAGAGCAGGGGCAGCCATTCCGGGTTAGGGGAGGGGGCACTCCGTAATATGACAGGTGGGAACCCCTTCCCCCTCAATTCAATATATTACAAGTAGTCAAGTAATGCTATAACACAATGGTATGGCTCTGAAGTCGTCCATAATGCAATGTTTCACTATTTAGGAAATCCGACACTCGGTCGCTACGCTCCCTCTCATTAAGTTTCTGATAAACTGCATTACATGAGCATGAACTCCACTGGGCATTTACAAATGCTAAAGAATGCGCATTTTCAAAGCTATGTATTGTGGAATAGTGGTCGTTGATTTAGGGGGACGGGTACAATGTTTAAAAAGTTCGCCTCTCCGAAATTTAAAAATTCGCCAAAATATTGTCTGAAGGATGATCTAACGCTGCCTTACCCCATTTCGAGAAAATGTGTAGATAGTACGATAATATTTTGTATTTCAAGAATGACCAGAAGTGTTTTAAAGCAAAATATGGTCTATCGGGAAGGAAAGGGGAACAAAACCTTCACAAACCCATTTGTTTCTTATGAGTTTTCCCAAATGTCGCCCCCGATGATTCACTACGAGAAATCATCGCCCCTGGACATGTGTATTTGGGCGGATAGAGCTAAAATAAATAAATATCCTAAACAATAACAAACCCCTCTTGAATTCAAAATATCACTCATGATGTTCCGATATCGGAATTATTTTCAAATTACTCAGACCAAGAAAAGAGCAAGGAAACACTTTTCTTTGGCTGGAGTAAACATTAAGGTAAGGAAATAATATAAGTCTTACCGCAGTATCATCCGATGTCACTATGTCTTTGGCACCAGGTATACCTCCGAACTTTTGTGGAGAATACATTCAGATAAGAGAAAAGAGCACTTATTTACTTGAATCGGGCTTTCATGTGGATATTCAAATCAGGATTTAGTAAAGTTTACATTTTATACAAGAAAAACGAATACAATCTCTTGACTATGACCAAAAACCTTAGTATTTACAAACCTTAGAGATACAATGTCCCTTTTGCAGCCAACATCAAATTATGTAAAACTTTGCAGGAATTATGAATATGTCATGTATGTCCTATCTGTGAAATTTAAACGTTAGCAGTGTCCTAATATTCAAATTATGCAAGGAAACCCGTTAATTTGCTAGACTTCACTGTCAGACACTATTGAGTGACTGACTGGCTTTTTTTGTCATCTTTGGTATTAACATACATAAAATGAGCTGTAAAGGGTACATGAGCATTTGTCTACATCAATAACCCACTTCTTGTAATGGCCAAAATTAAACCGATTGATTCTTTGCGCAGCATAAAACGTACGACCATTCGGTACAATGGTCAGAAAAATCAGACAATTACTTACTGGCTCTATAGCTCCTAAGTCGATTCGACAACTAATAGTCGTTATTTTCCCACTTAAAGACATTTTCAAGTCCCCCTTTCAGTTTTAGGGAAGTTCTAAATTAGTATTGTCTTTCAAATGCTGTTGGAATTTAACCTTTTCATTTGTATGGCCTTCAAATGGGACATAGTACCTTTAATAGGTAGGCATAATTAAAAACGATTTTGCTTTGCTTTCATAGGGTCAACTTTGTTCTATGCAATAAATGAAATGATAATCGTATCTACGTTTAAAAAAAAAAGTATTTTTTTCTATTGCTAATGCCTAGGTCACTTTTGCCGCGGCGGCCGTGCAATCTAAATTCTCTACGGACAATATCATTTACATAAACACAGAGACGCCGCAGCATTCCCACGGTCAAATACGGTAGCGGTCACATATGTTAGGATAGCCGCGTGGCGTATTTTGAATTTGTGGAGACAGAAAAACCTGCGGCTGCCGTACGGCCTTTGAAGTGATAACGCACGGTCGAATTGAAGCTGCCCTCGGGCGTCCGTGGAATTCCTGAGGCCGCCGCAATTTTTTGGGGTTCTGCAAAAGTCAATTTTAATTCATAATACCCTAGGGCAGCAAACAAAAACACAAACATTACAAACACAAGGCCATCGTACGTCCGATGTATGGTCGCCGTGGAACCGCTATACGGCATGGCTACGGCGAACCTAGAAATGAAAAAATGTTATAACTCGGCGTTATAAACCCACGGCGACCCGTAGGGCCTGTAGAGATTGGGAAACGCCCTAGGGTGACCCTGGGGTCACCGCGGATTAACTGCGGCCACCGCAAGTAGGCCTCGATCTCTCGATTTCGGGGACGTACGGCCGCCGTATCTTAGCCGTAGAGCAAATGTGACAGAGGCATTATGCCTAGGTCACATTTGCTCTACGGCTAGGATACGGCGGCCGTACGCGAAATCGAGAGATACTAACCCTATAGCCGCAGAGAATCTGCGTTGGCCTCAGGGTCACCCTAGGGCGCATCCCTATCTTTACAGGCCGTATGGGTCGCCGTGGGATTATAACGCGGAGTTTTAACTGTTTTCATTTCTAGGTTCGCCGTAGCGATTAGACACGCCGTAGCCATGCCGTAGGGCGGTTCCACGGCGACTGTACGTCGGGCGTACTGTAGCTTTGCGTATTATATTCTCCAGGGGTAAAGCGGAAGCATTAGCCTGGCCGCACGATCGCCGTATGGTCCCCATTCGTCCGCCTTGCGGGCACATTGCGGCTACCTTGTATCTGCCTTAGTATTTGTCAAAAAGCTACGGCCGCCGCAGGGACGCCATAGGGCGACCGTGCGTCATCACTTCAAAGGCCTCACAGATTTTCTGTCTCGACAAATTGAAAATACGCCGTGCGGCTTCCCCAACATATTGATGTGACCGTGGGAATGCTGCGGCGGTCCTATAATTGCTATTGGCCGAAGATATTTTAGACGCACGGCCGCCGCGGAAAATGTGACCTAGGCATTAAGGTAGGAATGCTTTACTATATCGTTATTATCTTTTTCTTTATGATTTATTCATTTAAATAAGGTAAGTTCTCTCACTCTCTCAGTACTAAAAACTTTTTTTCGCAAAGGTACCATACACTGAATCAAAGATTACAAATACAAAGGGAAATCAAATTATCCTAACAATTTTGTTTTGAATAAGCTTATGAGGTTAATACTGTTATAGGTTACTTAACGAAATCGAAAAAAGACTAACCTGATACTGAAAATTGTCCGTAATTAACTTCAGATGATATTCTTCAGCCAAGATATTTCCATCTTCTGCATTTTCTAGAGTAGATTTTGATGCGTATATCATCTCCTTGGAATGTTAAGAAAAGATTAGAAACGTTCGGATTATTCTAAATAAGTCAGCATCAACCATTTCCTCAGAAAAAGAAACCCCCCAGACATACACTAACACAGTCACGCAGACCCGCACACGCATTCCATACACACACACACACGTACTAACTATTCATTATGTTAATTAATAACTTATCACAAAAGGAAAAATTGTTGTGGGCAGTGCCAAGAAATAAAAATGCGCTATTAGCCTCTTCTATATTTTTGGTTATTTGCGAATATAGGCAATTTCTACCTGAACACAAATTACAAAGGTGCAGAATAGGACTTTTGGGACTCCCCGCCCAGTTTCTTGTACGATATTCGATGGTTTCGTGACCCGACGTATACCTCCTGCCATGCGATTACGCGGGGGAGGGGGGGGGGGGGGGGAGGGGTTTGGGGTCAAACACCACCCTTTGCTCTGTCCAAAAAAAAAAAAAAAAAAAGAGATTCCCGGAATTTCCGCTAAACAAATTCAAATTCCAAAACAAAATATCACACTTTTAAGAGAAGAAATAGCATTGATTGGATAAGAAGTTACAAAGGATACCTGAATAAACCAATTATTAGCGTGGTAATCAGTATGAAGAAGAAAAAAAAGAAATAAAAGAATTAAAATATGACCGCGCGCTGAGTTATTTCGCTTTTGCACATACGGGTTTGGATCCAAAGACATATGTCTTTGCTTGGGTCGAGTTCATCGATATAATTGATTTACTTTTTTTTTTTTTGGGGGGGGGGGGGGACGTTGAGTTCTGGGAAGGGTCAGGAAGTTGTCCAGTTCATAAATGATGGTGGGCTAACATGAAAACATATTATGCGGCTAAAATCTGGATTTTGTGCAGTTTTAGGTTGAATTGTTTAGAAGGGGTTTCTTAAATATTGTAATTTTACATGTTTTGATCTTGTAATACTTTAACCATTTTATTCTTCAATTAGATTATTTGAATTTGTTTACCCTTCCCAAAACTCAACTCTCCATTTGAGTGACCAAAAAGAGAAATTTTGGCTCTATATAGAAGGGCACTTTTGCCCCTTCATAATGGATATTTCGCACCTAACGGGGCAACGTGAAATAACGCAATATTGGCTTTAGAGGGGCACTTTGCTAGAATTGAAAAATAGCTTTTCGACCATGACGAGGCACTTACGCCACTTGAAAATGATAATGTCATCCCTAACGGCGGACCAAAGAATCGAATAGGTCAATTTTGGCTCTAGAAGTGCACTTTCGTTCCCTTGAGGGTATGGAACACTTGAGGTAAACGAATTAATTCATAATATTGTCCATGTTCACACTCATAACATGTAAAATAAAACGTAAAGAATTGGCACAGTGGAAATACTGGTGAAAAATCACACACTAAATAGTAAAGCCACGTCCTGCTTGACAGTGAATTAAATTGCGAGTGAATTTCCTGTGTTTATGAGCGAACGTTGCGTCAGATTACGCAACGAATACTAGATTTTATCATTATGACGCGTGAAAGGTTTGGCAATCACTTACCCCCTTTCCGATTGTTACAGTTTGGTTATCCTCACCTTCCTGTCCCACATCTTGCTCCGGTCCTTCTGGCCGAGCCCCCATAGTGCTATTTTGCATGAAAAAAACGGGCAGGGGGAACCAAAACAGAGAAAGAGACTCGAAAATAAACAGACAGGACCAAATCTTAATAAGGGCATTTTATTGATTTAGCTCGATATTCTTTATGTTGAGGTTGTTATCTAGTACTGTGCTAAAATTTGCTAAGCAAAGAATCGTAAGTCTGAAACGATATCCTTGATTATTACTTCCAAGTCATAATGTTGGTTTCATTAGAGGCGAACAAATGTAAAATGAACTAGAAATTTAATTCGTCATGGGGACGAATTAGGTGGTCTGTCTTCAAAATAATCTAATGATAGATTTGAATATTTACTATATAGAGAAAGGGAGAAGTTATATAGACATGTAAACAATGGTGATCATGATGATGATGATGATAAACATGATGATGATCGTGATAATAATGGTGATAATGATGATGATGATAATGATAATGTTAGATGATTATAATAATGATAATGTTAATGATGATGATGATGATGATGATGTTGATGATGATGATGATAAACATGATGATGATCGTGATAATAATGGTGATGATGATGATGATGATCATCATCATCATCATGATAATAATGATCATGATGATATTGATGATCATGATGATCATGAGCGTGATCCTGACATGTGATTTAAACAAATGAGGAAATATTTAGATAGCATATAGTTTCAGCTACAACATACTCTAAAATCAACAAAAACCAAGCGGAAATAATGGCGATATTGCTCGCAAAAGACAGGAATGTAGAATCCAGATTTTGCCCATATATGCTATGTGTTACAAGAGCTCGCATGCACGGACATGTATCTTAAACGGACGCTCATTGCGTTAGCACTGGTCAAAAAAAGATGAACAAGGTATCAAAATGCTTGGAAAAATGTGCCAAATATGATGACAGAGAAAATTTGGCGATTCTATGTTGTAAAATACCAGTACGTGCGAAAACGCGCACGTATGCGCGTGTGCGCGTTTTTTTTGGCGAAAAACTTAAAATGGCCTGAAACGTATGCAAAATAAATTTGAGACGATTTGCGGACGTACGTATGCGCGCGTGTTTTTTGACCTGAAATTGACCGAACGGATATTGACCTTAATCATGATAAATATGAATAAGAAATTACTTTTCGTTATGAAGATATGATCATGAGTTGAAAGTACCAACAACAACAAAACATGGCGCCTAGATGACGTCATAAAGACTTGATGGCCTTGAAAATGTTCCTGTCACGTCTCATGACAATAACCTATGACTGTGCCAACATTGAAAAAAATTGACTAAAGTGATCTTGAGTTATCCTCAAAACAAAAAAGTGTGGAGAAATAAAAATAAACTAGACATATAATACTTGTTTGGAACAAGTATAGGTGGGCTGGTCAACTAAAATTGACACAAAATAAAGCAAAAATAAGCGAGATACTGCTAAAAACCAATGTCATGTAGATTAATGATGTGAACGAAATTCACCTTCCATAGGCATAACACGCAACTTAGGAAATTTCTGATATGTGCCCTTTAATCGTAATTTTCACTATGTTGACGTCATCAAAATGAGAAATTGTGGGAACAAAGCTAGTAGAGAATTGTCTTAGCTACAACATATAGAAATTTGGAAGAAAATCGATCAATATTTACAAAGATACAATCAATTTTACATAAATATGCTGACGTCATAATAGGCAATTTCGTATTTTGAGTTCCAAGGCCATTATGATGATGTCAAGTTACACTTAATGTCCAAATGAGACATGAAATCATATCTCCGACTCATATTCTATCTAAATATGAAAAAGAATTGAGGGTCTCGGTGCATTCCAAAGAGCTATAATGGATTTTGTATAGGCATGTTTTTGCCCATATATGCTATGTATTAAAAGAGCTCGCGCGCACGGACATTTATCTTGAATGGACGCTCATCTTGTTATTAATGGTCATAAAGAGATAAACATGGTATCAAATTGTTCGAAAAAATATGAAAAATATCATGAAAGAAAAAGAAATGGCGATTCTATGTTGTGTGATGGTGTTACGCGCGAAAACGCGCGCGCATGCGCGATTTTGTATAAAATGCTTAAAATGACCTAAAACGTATGCAAAATAAATTTTCGACGATTTTGAGCATTTTGAAATTTTGCGCGCGCACTGACGAGCGGAAGTACGCTTTTTTTACCTGAAATTGACCAGACTGATATTGACCTTCATCATGATAATTATGAATGAGAAATAACTTTTGGTTATGAAGATATGATCATGAGTTTATTTTCAGAAAATTTCACAAAATGGCGCCTAGATGACGTCATCAGTCAAGGTCAAGGTTGAAAACCTTACCGTGTTTTATCCATATGCCTATACATATGTGTACCAAATTTCAAGGTATTAGATTGAACCATTTCAAAGTTATCTGGTTAACAAAAAAGTGGGTCAAAATAATAATAATAAAGGCAATTTTAACAAAATTATAAGGTGGTCTGTAGATACAGCCCACCTAATAATAATAATAATAATAATAAGAATAATAATAATAATAAGAAGAAAGAAAATTCTGAAGAAAACAATAGGTGGTCTGTCGTTGACAGACCACCTAATTAAAACATTTAATGAGACACTTGCATTCTTTCGTTCCAAAGTGTGTTTAGCACAGGAATCTCCGTTCTTTCCCCTTTGTATAAGGTTGTCTGCAATAAATACATCGAACATAAAATCATTCAACCTCCATTCGTATACGTGTATCTAATGAGTATAGAGCAGCCCTCCATCAATGATCTTCTGTGATTAGGTCATCACATGGCTTCATCATTTGATTTGATTGGTCGCCCGGCATTTTGTATGCAATTTATGCAAAGTTTTCTTTCGGACCACAGTGACGCAAAGGCCTTATATAAAAAATGATTGGCTTCTGTTTTGTGATATTTGCCATCATTATAAAATCCAGGAGTGCTTTTAAGTTAAATTGGCCTTATTGTGATGTGATTCAAGAGTGAAAGCAACAATATGAATAAACTAAAAGTTAAAAATTACTGTCTTCTTAACGAATGAAAACTGATTGAAATTTCTGATAAACTTTCATGATATCTTCATCCCCTGTAGATCAGACAAGCATATACTATTACATTTCATACAATTTGTTCTTCTTCAATAAGCATCGCTTTTTCTGAATCCGCCATTCCTCACCTCATTTCCTTCTCCTTCCCTTCTCTCACACTTTTTCTTTCTCACTACATTTCCTCTCTTTCTCCTTTCCCTTTCACTGATTCAGTATCACATGCACACTAGTTTCCCAATTTAATTTCAAAAGAATCTCAGTCAAAGTCGATTGTCCATTTGCATGATCTGTATACTCCGCTGTTTACTAAATTATGTTTTCTAGAATTGTTTTCTTCTTCGGGGGAGGGGTTCTAGTTTCTATTTTGATGTCGCAATTTTAATTTGTCTTTTTTGTGTCTGTTTTCCAGCTACTCACCAACACTCATTTTGTCGCTTATACTTAAAGCATTGTGCATTATGTGCACATGACGCGGTAAATGCCTTAAAACACCTTCTCCAAATCACCCTCTCTCCCAAAGAGAAAAAGAAAAACAGGGGGAAACGATGAAAATAAAAACAACAAAAGTGATAAATTAAAACGAAATAAAATTAATTAATACAAATTAAGAGCAGCAGGAATGTGTCAGCATCTTGCGCGGGTTTTTTGTTGTTCTTGGAGGGGATGGGGGGGGGGGGGGCACGCGAGATTGACATCGTAGAAGCGGATGTATAACATAATGATAATTAACAGTCAAGCTAACTTTACATCTTAAGTGCTTGATTGGCTCAATTTGGTAACAGAATGCAAGACATCACTATACTGATTGAGGGCTTTGAAAAAATTATTTATCATGATCAGCATCAACGATCCCCCTCCCCCCGGAAAATTTGAAGTAAAAACAAAAAATCGATAGCAAATACTGACTAAAGACTGCGTCATGTTTAGGCGCTGGAGCGGCCAAGAGTGCAGCGTTTTAAAAATCTTCTCGCTCGGTCGCCACGCTCCCTCGCATAATATCCTTCAAAATGTACAAGTAAATATGTAAGCAGTAAACACGTAAACACGTATACCACAGTTTACACTATGCTCCCTCGTCCCTCGCATTTCGCCCCCTCCGGTCATGAAAAAAAATCATAAAAGGAAGCATAATCCATTAAGTTTTTTGTTCTCAATGTAAGTTTTTAATTTCTTTATTCCCCCTCCCTCCCAAGGTTAGTTTACTAGTCATTTTAAACGAGTCCATATTGGACACTGTATATAACAATTTCAAACGATCCCGGTTCATGAAGCATTCCCGGTAGGCCTTACGTGCTGATCACAGGAATAATTTCGTTCATGCCTAGTTTAAAACATGCTTTAAAATTATAATTAATTTACTGTATGCAAGGAATATGAAATACGTCTCGTTTTACAATCCATGACCTCTCCGGCGGGATATCTGTAAGTGTCAACATTTCGTGACAGTAATTCTGCCATTTGATTGGTCGCCAGCTAACTTTTCCAGCGATTGTATGCAAATTTACATATCCCGTAAACTTAAAGACACGATTGATGTATTCATGGCCCCCGCCCACAGCGATTGCAAAGTTCCTTTTCTTTCTTTTTTAGTTTCCTTTGTCTTTGCCCCGTTTTTTCTTTCTTTTTGTATATGATTATTGAATGTAATTAGACACGAGAAGTATACAAGTTTAGTTATTTAATTATTGTTTCATGTAACAAGTTATTTTGTTTTCCTTTTATCCTCAAGCGAGGTTTTTATTTCCATATTTCAATACATATTTACATTAATTAATCAATGATTGAGTTAAAAATAACAAACGCAAATCACATTACCAGTTTTTAGTCAGTTATAGTTGAATTATTATTTTTTTTTTCATTCTGACATGTAAGAATTTTCCAAGAAATATTTCAGTTTCCGAAATATCATGTAATTAAATCATTTCTTCACAAAATAATATAATTTATCGAAATTCTCTCTCTCCCACTGTTTCTCTCTTACTCTTTTTTTTTCTCTCTCTCCCTCCCTTCCATCCCTCCCTCTTTCTCCCCACCATTCTCTCTCTCTCTCTCTCTCTCTCTCTTTCGTATCCACTCTCCTATGTGGCCGCGGGAATACCACAAAATATTCCTCCTATATAAAGTACTTTAGCAAAAACCACACTGTTTCCAAAAAGATTAACCAAGAACAAGCGGTAAAGAAACGGATTGCCAAGAATTCGGATCGTATAATACTGAATTCGAAATTTAGTTTTCAATGAAAGTGCATCATCGTATATTTTCTCTTAAAAATTGTTCATTGTGCATAATCGCAACAAAACATAGAACCCATTCATTGTAATATTTGAGACACAATTAAATTGATACTTACTCTTAGTTAGTCGTATTATAGTTGTCTGTATTGTAGCGATTAAGATCTGTTTCGTATAGGCCGACCTCTTGTCATCAATGCTTTGTGTTGAAATAAGCTCTCTTTTTTTGGTAAGAATAATCGCTCAGAATATTGGCTGTGTAAATATGATACACCCCTTTTTCTAAAATGCTATCGACTTGATTGGCTGCGTGATACTCTTGCTCAAACGTACGCTAATATCATATTTTAAACTTAGCACTTGAAAGGGAATTTATTGTGTATATTGCGCAATATGTTTTTTAATGATAAAATTCTAGTCGGTGAATATCATAACTTTGTTTGCTCTATTATCTTGGCTCAGTTCCAACGCCGACCATAGTGCAAGAAATCGAATGATTGTGAGCCTGTGAGACACCAGAAATAACCTTGATATTTATTCTACTCCATAACAATATTGATATATCATTGAAGTTGTTAATGATTAATCGGCACTGCACAAAATAAGAGCAATGTCCAGGCATCACATGATGACTCAGAGATTTGCCTTATCATTTTAATTTGTTTATTTTGCTTTATCAGATATTCATATTTATACATTTTGCACGTAGGCCTATCCATCCCAGGGGATGCTCAAGGTGCGTACAAAGGAGTAGGGCGCCTATAGTACCCTGGCTGTATCCCAGCTGCCCATTAACTTCACTCGGATTGCGACCGAAAATGAAATAGGTGCCGCGGCGGGACTCGATTTGCTGATTATTTTGATCCACAGTCCGGTGACGTATCCCCCGGACCACGACCCCTCTACAACTTTTGATACGAAAACAGTACCATAATACCATTACAATTTAGGGCTTCTGAAATGCAAGAGGTTTTTTAATTTACCTCCAAAGATGCAGAGGCACTCGATGTCATATCCCCAATGAGGTGCTATGAATCACCTTCGCCAATCGCCAATATACCACCACCACGACCACCACCACTACCAAGGTCAAACACCACCACCAGATCCTCCAAACAAACAACTATATTGCTCCGGTTGTCTCATTTTCGCTCGCTGGACGTATATAGCAGACGGCAATCGGCGGATTAGACGACACTTGGTAGTGAACTTGTATGTGAGATTGCTTTGCTATACAGTGCGTCCCAGAAAAAACGAAACCGAGAAGTATCGATGTTTTATCATAACTTAATCACAACCATAATTAATGAATGATACATATTTGGAAAGCTTAGAGTCTCTTCTTTCAGTTGATGCTACTCAGATGATGCATATTTCACGCATGAGTGATTAAAAGCAATTTGAAGGAAGGAAACCAAAAAGACATTTGGCGGGCGGTATCTGAATTTCGAAGAAAAATTCACATTTCTAGAAAGTTGAGTTTCTGCTCTTTCATATGACACCTCAATCAGGAAAAATGAGCGAGGAATAACAAAGTTCTGTTTGCTTAAAGTAGCCCTTACATTTTCATAATTTTAACAAACGAATTCGTTTTCACTGGGTGCCTGCCGTACCAAAAAGCAGATTTGACAAAAGACTTAACTCCGTTTCGTTGACAATCAGCCATGCATGAAGACTCTCGTCTACGGCTGATTGTCAACGAAACGGAGTTAAGTCTTTTGTTAATTTCGTTTATTGATACGGCAGGCAGCCGGTGAAAACGAATTCGTTTAATAAAATTATGGAAATGCAAGCACTACTTTAAACAAACAGAACTTTGTCATTCCTCGCTCATTTTTCCTGATTGAGGTGTCATATGAAAAGGCAGAAACTCAACTTTCTAGAAATGTGAATTTTTCTTCGAAATTCAGATACCGCCCGCCAAATGTCTTTTGGTTTCCTTCCTTCAAATTGCTTTTAATCACTCATGCGTGAAATGTGCATCATCTGAGTAGCATAACATGAAAGAGGAGACTCTAAGCTTTCCAAATATGTATCATTCATTAATTATAGTTGTGATTAAGTTATGATAGAACATCGATACTTCTCGGTTTCGTTTTTTCTGGGACGCACTGTATATACAATACAAGAACACTTTCCATATTTTTAAACTATCATTGATATCTGATAATTAAACAGTTATTAAAATAAACCTACCAAACTATATAATACAATGAAATAAGCTTGAAATTTCCCCCAAACCCATGGATAAGAAGTTGTTAAATGTTTGTCACCGAAACGGCAGCCATTTTGAAAAAAATTTGGGCAATATTTTTTGACCATTTGCCCAACGTTGTGCAATAGTCAACCCAACCATCTATTGGGCAATATTTTGCCCAGTGGTATTGGTAAACGTAAGCACCCTACTTCACACGTGCATAATTGTTTCGTATTTTGACCAAAATTTGGGCAAAGATATAACCTTTCAACTGCCCGACTACGGTAGCCCACTTGTTGGGAAAATTGTGACCAGCTGTTGGGCTATTGAGAAAAATATTGCCCAATAGATGGTTAGGTTGACTATTGGCACAACGTTGGGCAAATGGTCGAAAAATATTGCCCAAATTTTTCACATGGTCAAGGTACGCACTTTTACTTTTGAAATTTGTATAGTTGAATTTGCCATGTCAGAAAACATATTATTAGACCCTAAAATCATTAGAATCGGACAATGTTAACTGTGTTGGTGAATTTGACCACCAGTCTAAAGTGCATTGACCTTGCAGACCATAGCGCCCTCATTTAAGGTCGGAGGTATAACAAACTATACACTTTTGGAATCCTCATGACCAGACGAGTAATTTGATATGAAATTTGATAAGATTAACTGTGTTGGTGAATTTGACCATCAGTCAAAAGTGTGTTGACCTTTCAACGTTTTTTTTTTTTTTTACCATAGCGCCCTCATTTAAGGTCGGAGGTATAGCAAACTATACATTTTTGGAATCCTCATGACAAGACGAGTAATTTGATATGCATATCGACACGATTGGAATATATTTGAATTTCTACCCCTGTTTGACCTTTGTTGACCCCTCACGAAAATGCCTGGGATTTTCAAGGGGGCAGCCCAAGTCAAAATTGTTCGGTCTAAAGTGCATTGACCTTGCAGACCATAGCGCCCTCATTTAAGGTCGGAGGTATAACAAACTATACATTTTTGGAATCCTCATGACCAGACGAGTAATTTGATATGACATTTGATAAGATTAACTGTGTTGGTGAATTTGACCATCAGTCAAAAGTGTGTTGACCTTTCAACGTTTTTTTGTTTTTTTACCATAGCGCCCTCATTTAAGGTCGGAGGTATAGCAAACTATACATTTTTGGAATCCTCATGACAAGACGAGTAATTTGATATGCATATCGACACGATTGGAATATATTTGAATTTCTACCCCTGTTTGACGTTTGTTGACCCCTCACGAAAATGCCTGGGATTTTCAAGGGGGCAGCCCAAGTCAAAATTGTTCGGTATTCATAAGGGAACACAAACAAACTTTCAAACCTTTGTTCCCAGAGATTGGTCACGGGACCTACAGGCTAGTCTCCTACTACATGGGAAGCAATATAAAAGCGTACAATTATTATGCATGGAAATGTCGCCTTGTTAGAAACTGGTAGTGTTATGTATTATATAAATATAATTTTGTCATCAAAACATGCACGAGGAGATTTAAAATTACAATACGAATTGGTCTCCTCACTGATTGAATGAGGACTAGTGAGCATTTTTTTGTTTTTTTTGTTTTTTGTTTTGCTTCCGAATATTTGAAAATCGCGCCGGCCGAAAGTCGCTCAGTGCGGTGGGAGGGGGGGGGGGAGGGGGTAGTGGCTCTCGAGAATTTGAAAATTTGCACCCCCCCCCCCCCCCCCTTGAGCGCCCATCCCCCCAAAAGGTAAAAATCACGTGTTTTTACACGTTTGTTCACAAAGGGGGAGGGGGGGAGCCGGGCCCCCCGGCCCCCCACCCTGGATCCGCCACTGCCCCCCCTACTGCCTTGTATAAACTCTTGCCTATATTTGATACTCCAATAAATAGCATACAGTGTTATCTACTGGTAGTACCAGTAGCAAACAATTCCGCAATATGTGGATCGCATCCCCCTTCTCAGAATGCTGGCTACGGCCCTGAATAACAGCAACAAAACAAATCACACAAAACAAAAAAAATACCCATGAAAGAAAGATTGTCGGCGGAACAAATGTCGGTGGAGCAAATGTCGGCGGAGCAAATGTCGGCGGAGCAAATGTCGGCGGAGCAATTGTCGGCGGAGCAATTGTCGGCGGAGCAATTGACGTCGGAGCAAATGTCGGCGGAGCAATTGTCGGCGGAGCAATTGTCGGCGGAGCAAATGTCGGCGGAGCAATTGTCGGCGGAGCAACTGTCGGCGGAGCATTTGACGTCGGAGCAAATGTCGCGGAGCAAATGTCGCGGAGCAATTGTCGCTTTTTGCGGAGCATTTGTCGGCGGAGCAATCGTCGGCGGAGCATGTGTCATGGAACCCCTTTTGGGCCCTGAATTCCTGCATCCATTTTCTACATGTACCTTGCTCAAAATTAATTTAAGATAATTTGTTGTGGTGTTGGGCTTCAACCCCCACCCAACCTAAAAGCTCTACTGGAGTAATACTTTTCACATATTCATGTTCAAGATGTGTAGGCCTACGCAATCCTAATCTAGACATTTTTGCATCCAATTATGGAAAAAATTAAATAAATGAAATGTATTGATTAGATATCGAAATTCACTCTAATTTAAGGAACCAAGTACACACATGGATTTCTTTATCATCATTTTTCACACAATTTTAATAAATTTTAATGTAGCAAATAAAGGTTCGATAACCGCAAAACCGTCATCTTTGAATCACAAGAATATACAAAGCGTGATATCGTTCTTGATAAAGAGATAATGATTGTGTTTTTGTAAGTATATTTTGTCAAGGTTCAAGTTTGCATTATCTATTTATAACCTGTGTTTTTGTTGACGTTATGCTGTATATCGATGGAAAAGTCAACATACTTTACAAGAGGCAAACCAGGCTTACTGAAATCAGAAAAGTAAATAAGTATCTTCCTTCGTTGATTGATTAAATTTATGGAGGAGGCAGCACTCAATAATATTGTATATCTAAAATACAATTTGTCTTTGTATATTTATTTCTGCACCCATGGGTGAATGCAAAAATTAAAGTCAAATTGATTATAATTATATTCTTGATGATCCGTCATTCGTTTCACGCCACTTAGGTGAAAATCGGTCATGAAAAAAGGGGGAAAAAGAAAAGAAGAAGAGGAAGAAAGAAGAAGAAGAGCAAGAAGGGGATTCCAGTCTGTGGTGTACGGATGTGGACCGTATCAGGACAGTATACCCCTGAACAATCACCCCCCCCCCCGGAAAACTACCCAAAGGAGAATACCCCCCCCCCCCGGAAAAACAATCCCGAAGGACATCCACCCCCTGAGGACAATTTTTTAATTTGAACATAATAGCCTCCTTACAGCGTTCGCCTTCTGTTTCATTTTTTGGGGTGAAATTCCAAGTTCACTAACTTCCATGAACTGCATGCATGACATTATAAATAATTTTCACACCAAAATATTCCACTTGTCCTGAGGCTCCATTTAACGCCTTAAAATGTTTGCTTTCTCGAACAGCTCTGTATGTCCCGCTTTTTGTAACTTAAAACAAAAAGAATCGTTGTTGTCATGGACAAAATTATCATTTCAAAAAATTATCATACAGAGGTGTAATAAAAAGAAATATTATTGTCAAGTATGTTGACACTATAAATGAAAACAAAAAAATGTCATCGTAGTTTATTTTGTCAACATTATAATTAAAATGGTCTGGGATATGCCCCCCCCCCCCCCTCCCTCGCCGAACTCTAACAAAACGTGTATAAATTAGTGTAGTGTTACAATTTGGTACCCCCTCCCCCCCCCCCCCCCCCCCCCCCCCCCCCAATTCCAAAGCCCGAACGTGCGTATGTACCGCCGTAGATGGCGTTTATACAATGCCAATAATATTGGCTACATTAATTTCGCCGCTCGGATGAGGGTACCGCGGTAAATATAAATAATTGTGCAAATATCTTTCTTTTACTTTATGTAAGGTGGTAATTTATTACAGAATGATGTGTTGAATCGATACAAGTTAGTAGGTAGTATTTAAGCACTGTATTTAATTTGAGATAATATTATATTGTAATTACAGCGGTCTAACTAAGAAACGAACCACTGTCGTCCCCGTCCAAAACGTAAACACTTGGCACCTCTGACTCTGTGGCCGTGCCGCCCCTGAGCGCCTGGCCTGGCCTGAGCTGAGCTGGGCCATGAGCTGGTGTAGCGCGGGCTGCCCAGTTCCGGTTCCAGCATCTATCCAACAGGCCAACGAGCTTAACTGTTAACTCTTAAGCTGCCACCCATACAATGCACCCAGTGCCACAGTGCTAATCTCTATTGTGCCAGCAACAAAGCCCCTGCGTGCCAAGTTAATTTTAGGGTTGGTTCAAGTGCGTGTTTTTAAAATCTTTACTATGTTTGATCCACTATAACTTCTCATTCGTATGTTGTATAAACAAACATTGTACATGAGAGTTGTAGGAAATTTCACCCTTTTTCCATTGATACCAATATCATTTCATGAATTTGTAATTTTGCTGAAGTAAATAAGCACTATCAGTGAGTTGTCGAACCAATCCAATGCGATGGGGAGGCATAATGATGATATATGATATCTAAAAACAAATCTCTAAATTACTCGAGAAAATCCAATCTGACTGTTGTATACAAAGACGCGTAATCCAAAGCCGATAATCTGATGCACGCGACGGTTCTTTCAATAGCGCTGCAAAAGCACTCAACACGGTGCAATGGGCATGAACAATAACTGTTATTACATCTGCTTGCTAGCGCGCACAAAGCACCGTAGCGGTGGCTCGCTAGCATGAACGTGGCTTTCAATCGATAGCACGCTCGCGTGCACATGGCCCTATAACAATAGCGCGCTAGCAGTCTCATGGCAGTGTAAGAGTTAAAAGCTTAAAAGCACCAGAATCGAGACAAACCTTGCAAGCTACTAGTACTACTTCTACATGTTTCTGATGATAATAAGCTAACAACTAGTAACAACTAACTAACCTGCGATTTGCATAACAAAAACGCTGACCTCTCGCGATGTTGGTTCTGCTGGAAACGCAAATAGGGGTCTAGATTATAAGCAGTGTAGACCTAGTCTAGACCTACATTAAAATAGCTGTTTTCGTGTTCCCAACTTGATACTAACTTTATGATAATATAATAGCGATTAGTTTAGTGTTCTAAGGCACATGCACAGAGTTCTTGTTTTTACCCTCATCACTTTTATTTGTGATTATTACTTAGTTACAATAAATATTCTACGATTAAATTTCTTTCAGATAGGTGTGGACCTCTATGTACTATAGGGCATTCAAAATGGCCCAGAAGCGTAACTCCAAGACGACACTACCCAACCTGTCCCTGGCCGAAGCCCATCGTAAAGCTGACCAGTACTCTCTGAGTGACCTGCACCGTCAGACAAATGCCGCAGCCAAGCAGGCCATTCTCCATGAACTCCACTCATCGATGCAGCTCCGTGCAGAGAGGATACGTCTTCACCAGAAAGGTTCCTCCGACACTCACGACAATGGTGATGAACATCTCAGAGGAGGAGCTGCTGGAAGGGAGCCCGTTACTCGAGCCCCCTTTGGAAATCAAACAAAACATGTAACTTTTCATGAAGCCCACCTAGAGCCAAGGGCACAGTCTCGAATCCCTGTTCCAGTCCGTCCTGACCCTAACCAAAGGTCAAGGGGTCACCAGGTCACAGGTGTTCAGGGTCAGGCTGGTAGAGGCAGGACCAGACCAAATGTTAACGTAAGAAGAGGAGGGGATGGTGACGGTAGGCATGAAGAGAAAGCTGTTACAGTGACCTACGAGTATACATGGGGACAAAGAGGAAGACTGAATGAACTGAGAATCAGGTACTTATTCCTGAGATGTGTTGAGAATTTATCCATTTGTTTGAGATCTTTAACCCAATATATGCTATAATTTAAATGAAACAGTAGTAACCAAGGCATCATTTCATGAAACCAGACATCTTATTGAAAAGCATGGTTTTTTTAATACTCGGGTTTTAAAGAAATTTAGGCAAACTTGCAGTTTCATGAATCCATTCCCTGGTGCTATATAGTGGTATTGCTATTTTAGAGAATCATTTAATAATGAACAGAAATGTTTGGGATAGTCTGCTCATGTCAAGTCAAACTCAGTGGATGGGTCATCATAGAAGTTCTTAACAGATTCATTCCAAAGAGCGAGAAATTCATTTATTTGATGTCCCCCAGATATGATAGAAAATTTGTATTCTCGATGATGGTATTCTACACTGTAGCCTCTTTTAAATTTAGTCAAGGATTTTGTTTAAAACAATGAATTATAACTTCCCTGTGGATGATAACCCAAGCTGTAGGTACTAAATTTGCTACATTGAATTGTCATCTGTTGGAAGTTGAGGGCATCAACTCTGTGTAAAATTAAATGAGTTATTGCCCTTCTAGCTTCTAAGACAGCAACAGATAATATCATACATGTATATGAAGTGCAATACATGATATTAACAAATGAGACATCATTGATTTATGTTTTTTAATATTTTTGTTGATTGCTTTGTACATGTAATGTTTACTTTCAGGTTTCTAGCAAGGAAGTATTTCAAACTGTGGATGAGTAATGCGTGCACTGGTATCAGGCCTTCTGTGATTAGGTGGGTTGAATGCAAAGAGCTCTATTTCAAATGCAGAGAACAGACTGTAAAAAATGCATAATTATTTGAAACATTCAAACTAATTTCCAATTTTAGGCTTTGTAGAATATATTTGAAGTGCATTGAACAATTTTGAAGGCAATTATCTTTTCACAAGCAGGCTGGGACATTTTGTGGCAGTGTAATAGCTCATTGGTAGAACACTGGTCTTTTAATTAATGGATCTATAGTTCACCTTCCTCGACTGTTCTCAACTCACTGTTGTGACACGTGCTCCTGCTCACACACCAACTAAATATACACAGTTGCACAAAATGAAATTGTCATTTATGCAGGCGTCACTCTGTGGCCTGGACCCCCCCCCCCCCCTCCTCAGGTCATCACCTTTCTTCACCTGAGCCAATTATTTGTAACCTCAGGGTTTCACCATCACTTCATGTGCTTTACAAAAAACAAAGGCAAAGCATCACTCTTATCAGCAAATGTGTTAGTCCAGGCTTCACCCTTTGAATTATTTGCATAGGTGATGCTTCACTTTTGTCAGTTTTACATAGGTGAGGCTTCACTTGTGTCAGTTTTCCATAGGTGAGGCTTCACTTTTGTAAGTTTTCGGCCGGTCTGAAGCTTCACCACTGTTTCACCATACTGGCCATTTGCATAGTTCAAGCTTCACCACTGTTTCACCATATTGGCCATTACATATTTCAAGCTTCACGTTTTGAAATCAAGCTCCACCAATGTTTACTTATAATAGTAGACCATGACTGCAATGGTCTATAGTCATGATAGTAATTCCATACTGCTCAATAAGTACCAAGTCAACCAGTCAATCTCGCGAAAATATAGGCTAAGTTTTATGCACAGATTTCGTTAATAATCAATCGTAAAACAGGGTCGGAGTAGTACCGTCTCAAAATGATCGGAAAACTCTGAACTTTCTATTTTTTTTCAACTCACCTCGCAAAAACTTTGGGCCAAAACTTGGCACGATCTGCGCTGCGCATGCTGGGTACAATACCGACAGCTCGTAGGCTACTAGTCTCGTTTCCAGACTTGAGGCTGGCCTTTCAGGCACGTATACTGCGAATACTCACGCAACTAGTTATGTGTAGGAGACTAGTAGACTACTCGAAAACGATCTCGTGAAATCTCGAAATCAGTTTCGCTGGAGAAAAGTTCGGTGACCTCAGGACGATCACTCTGCGAGTGCATGAGTGACCGGAATAAAAATTAAATAGTTGTTTTGAAACGCACGATTTCGACATGATTTCGACATATTTTCGACGCAACCAGTAGTGGCTTCGATGTCACATCACCTGAACAAACAAGGCGACCGATTGGATTCGATGTCACATCACCAGAAAAAACAAATTACTCGTCAAAGCTTCACACATTTCATCAATTTGTATAGTAAAGCTTCACCCAATGAAGAAAAACGAACGTTAGGACTTCACTACAACAACAAATAGGTCAGGGTCAGGCTTAGGCGTCGAGTCGACGTCGATATTTGGCGACCTCTGAGGAGGGTGGGTCCAGGCCACAGAGTGACCCTTGCATTAGTATGTAGAATGTAAAATTCAAGCTGTAACTTCCTTCTTCTTATCTTCTGTCTCTTCTTATCGTCATGTGACTGTCTATACATTATGTTATCTTTATCTTTCCTCTGTCCTCTGTTGTTGTGAATGTATGTACTATGTTTTTTATATAACATAAGTTTGTATCTTGTTTATGCTAAAGTATTTATTTGGGGATCATTCTCATCAAGTCAATTTTGGCTTTCAGGAGTCCCCACTTCCTTTATTCTTATTTTGATAACGAACAAACATCCTAGTACATGTATATATATTTTTGATGTTTTTTAAAAAGAGAGTGAAATAAATAAATGAAATGAAATGAAATGAAATGAAGTCTGCATACACACCCAAGACAGTGACTCCGTAGGGAAAGGTGAATTTGTGGGGTTACTGCCTTCTTGCAGGCAGCTGATATATTTTGTTCATATTCAGGGAGCATTACAATTCCCGGCTGCTGCGGAAGATGTTTGATGAGTGGAGAGAATTCTGGTGGACGCAACGCCGAGAATGGACACTGATGATAAGAGCAGAGTATCATCACAGGTGAGAGAAAACTTCCGTTTGTTTAAAGAGATCAGTAGAAGAGATGGATTTTTAAACATTATACCGTAACAATCTATAATTATGCAACCGTGAACGAGCAGTAGGTGTGACAGTGAAATACAACAGCCGTGTACTCTTGAAGGAAAGCATGCACAGATCCGAGTACAATGCATATAGTGATGCAAGAAATATTGGATGAAATAGGTTGACCGGTGACCTACATGTACTTACAATTCAAATTTGCATGGGTGTCAAAAAGATAAGATGTTGATATGTGTAGATGATGATACAAATACAACTTGAAGTTTGTGCACGTACAGTAATCTTCCCTTTACTTCAACTACCGGTAATGTGTTTTACAGGTAAATTTGAATGAACATTCCTCATATGTTGGATGTACTTTTTTGATATGTCTTTCTCTTTTATTAGATACAAGATATACCAGCATGTGTGGATTTCCTGGAGAACATTTGTTGTAAGAGAGAGAGTGAAGAATGCCAAGAAAGAAATCTCAACTACCCATGGTAAGATATGGATTTTCTTCTCTTTCCATCTCTCTATATCTGTTTCTTTTTCCCCCTCCCCATCTCTCTGTCTCTGTCTCTCTGTTATCGCTATATCCTATGTTTATAAGTCTTGAATGTTTTCCCCTGTATGAATAATTGAGCATACTCCATAAGTTACATCAATGTTACTCAACTAATTGCAGGGTTATTCTTTTCTCTTTAGATTTGAGAAGACCAAAAGCTTATATAAATGACATTTTCCATCTTATAAACAGAATCCCACATCCCCCCCCCCCCCATAAAAAAATACAATGAAAGAATAGGATATGTGTCATCTTTAATCGAGCGGGGTCATCTTCGCCCTGGACTTCGCTCATCTGGCCTTACTCTCCAGATGCCCATTACTCGTCTCAAGGGATATGGAGACCGGGCATTTTCCTCTATTGCTCCTCGCCTGTGTAATTCCCTCCCATAATCAATTCGTGAAATTGACAACCTGGACCACTTCAAAGCTTCACTCAAAACTCACATCTTCCTTCAGACATTTAAATGCTAATTTTATTGGAGGAGCTCGCGCCTTTGAATGTTTTTTTAAACAGTTATATGGCGCCATACAAATGCTGTTCATCATCATCATCAAACTAATTCATGTTGCATGTTTGGTCATTACATGTATCTGGAAATAGCCTTATTATAATATTGTGATCTTATGAAGAATGCATCTCGTAATTCCATCCACTACCTGAGATTAACTATTCTGTCTATTTTGCTTATACTGAACACAACAGCCTCAAACGTACTGCTAAACAACGCTCTAACGGCATGGAAGCAGTATGTAATACAGAGAAGAGCAAAGGCAGTATTAAAGCTAAGAGCTCAGAAGTTTCATCAGAGACGCGCTCTCCAGTTGTGTTGGAATGAATGGAAAGTTGCCCTGTACCAGCTTAGAGAGGAAGGGGAAGCCGAGGTGTTTGCTCTGCAGTACTGGGCAGAGAGTGTCACTCAGAGGGTGAGTTGTGAAATCGAGATGCACAGATGTTTCAACGCGAGGAAAAATAAGTAGGATCTATTGAAATATGTAAATCTTCTGAAGGATAGTCGTGAATAAAGCATAAATTTACAGAGGAAGGAAAACTGAGGTGTTTGCTCTGCAGTACTGGGCAGAGAGCATTACACAGAGGATGAGTTGTGAAATTGAGATGTACCGATTCATATCTACACAAGGAAAATATGTATGATTTATTGAAATTTGTAAATCTCCTTAAAGGTAAAGACCAGTTATGGTCCTGCGATTGCATTGTGAAAGAAACGTTGTGGAATCGATCAGAAAAGGTTGATCATCTAGCATCTGCAAGGTTCTGGAATCAGCAAAATGATAAGAAATTTGGCCCAGTCTTGGTAAAGTTACAAGCACTATACACAAAAAGATGTATATGGGACTACCCTACAGTGTATATCTCTCACAGTCAAATAGATATAATAATTTACCAAATATATCAATTAGTAGGCGGTTTCCCAGCAAATTTGTTATCATCATGTATTAGTCAAAACATATTCTTTCACATGATTGGTAATGAGAGCTTCCATTTTATTTTTTGAAATTGGGGCGGTCCAATACTGGTCTTTACCTTTAAGGATAGTCATGGATGGGCATACATTCATATAGTCACATGAACAGCATATTACATGTAACTGTAAAAGGGCCATTTATACTGTATCACTGAAAGAATGTTGATGAAAGACTTCAAATACAAAAATTGAATAAGCCTTATCACTTACATGTTTCCAGTATTTCCAGAGCCGACAAATTGCTTTTTTCAAGGTAAACATTCAGATTTAAATGCCAGTCTGTCCAATGAATATTTAACCTTTATCCTAGTTTGGTGAATGTTTGGGAGCTATTCCATTTACTTACTCAGCAACTGCTGCATATCTTGCATACATTGCTAAACAAGTTTGTATTCCTCCAAATATATTTTTTTTAAAGAGAAAGCTTTCTTTTACAACACGAGGTCTCTGGACAACTTTTTAGTCGCATATCAGTCACAAAGCTCTACACAAACTTGACACCAAACCCTTAAACATGGTTACACATTGCTCCATGAAAACAGATTGTATTACTATTAACACATTTTTTTTTTACTCAAAGGATTATTTGAATAATTGATTATCATTGTTTAACTCAGGCATGGAATGCATGGAAGAGAAGATGGACAGAGAGGCAGGAGATGAAGAAGAATGAGATGCTTGCTCAGCACCATCATGAGAAGACACTGGTATCCCGGTGTTACTACCAAGGCTTTCTATCATACACTCATCACAGAAAAGAGAAAAGAAGGATCAATGGTGAGATTGTCTTCATAATGTTGCAGTTTAAGATTACAGTTCCTCGTTTCATCTCTCTTGTCAGGATGTATAAAAAATGTAAAAACGCATATTTGGGTCATTTCACGTTAAGTGTACACTTTTTTTCTCACTGGGGGTCAAAAATGAAAATTGTTGTTAGAGCAAAAGATGCACCGATTCTGAAAGTTTGGGGTATATGTCAGAAATGTGTAAAATTATAGAGCGTCAAGTCCATGTTTACATATAGAAATATTCGATTGAAATACAGTAACAAAAATAGGCGTTTGGAGAGGACATTTTGTTTAACAAAGAACACATCAGCTTTATTATACCTGTAAATGGTATACACATAGTTTTCTGTACTTTTATATGCCTTTTTATACTTATCAGATGTTGATGCACTTATTTCCTATTCACTTAAGCCATATTTTGCCATAAAATTAGTGTATTTTATAGGAAACTGAATTATGAGGAGGTTGAATTTATTTAATGACATGAGAATTTCTTGTCCTTCTTCTTATATAGACTTCAAATTTGGTATACAGTGTTGCATTTATGTCTAAATTATTTGATGCTGTGTAAAAAAAAACAAGTGAATGCAAGTTTTAATCAAATATGAGCTTCCAAACTTAATTCATTGACGTGTTTTGGAGAGGACATTTGTTTAACAACAAATCTTAGCAATATGAACTCTTACTATATTAGTTGATATGTAAATTGCTATGCATCATTCATTTCTAACATTTCTGTAAGAACATGCCAATAGATTATTGGAACATTATATGAGCCAAGTGACATATATTGGAGAGGATAAACTTCAAATTATTCACCATCATTACAACTCCAACTTTATCTCAGAATATATGGCGTGAAAGTTTTGTTATTCATACATTGTTTCATGTTATTTAAACAGTATTTTACAATAAAAACAATACTGATATTGTCTATTGATACACCAGTTTTTATATACAAGTCTTATTATTTATTTTTTCTATAATCCAAACTCTCAAAGAGTGACTCGTTGATATACATTGTATGTTATGGAGAGGACACTTTGTTTAACAGTGACATCTGAATGTTTAAATGCAATTTACTTTTTTTGTAATCAATACATTCACCAGTCTTTATTTTTGATTTTCATATACCAAGTTAGATAACGCAATATAAGGTAGGAAATGTCCCGATACCATGCATATTGTCAATTAAACTGTTGTCCTCTTCTGTTCTTTGTAGTGCAAATCCTGCACAACTAGGAGATGAAGTCCCTCCAAATAGATGGACTTGCATCTTGTATATCTTTGGTGCTGTGTTTGTGTCGCCATTTTCCCACCACAAGTAGCGTAGTGCATCTGTGTGTCTAGGTGTAACCCTCACTTGGTGAAACATACCTTCCACATCTGCTGCAAGTGCTATTTTCTCTTGTCTGAAGCGAAGAAGAACACCAACTAGCTTATTGGTGTAATCCGGTCCACTCAATAGCTGGTTATTAAGGGAGACTCCTTGGTATTTAGCGGCACAGTCGAATACCACACGCACCTTTTCTGGCTTGAAGGGATGAGTCACTGGATGATGAGGTAGATACCAGATATGGTATGCTACGGTGTGTTGTTGGTAGTGCCTCTACCGTCCACACCCTGGGCATATCGATGACTTCACTGTCTTGAAGCCCTTGAATGGAGAAACTAACCTCCTTGCCTCCTCGTTGGGTGCTGGCATTGTTGACTGTTGTCAGCCGAAAGTTTGTCTCCTTTCCTTGGATGCCAAGATCATCTGCCAGGCGCTGCTCACAGATCGATACATCACTGCCATGATCAAGCAGAGCCCAGGTTATTACTTCTCTGCCATTGCTTCTGACCTTGACAGGTAGTACTCTGAGACAAACCTCCTTCTGGCCACCGACGGCATTAGTGTCGGCCTGGTTTTCTGAGTCATCTGTCACCCTTCCGGCCCCAGTTTGCTGACTGGCTTGAAGCTTCTCCTCCTTATTCTTATAGGTCCACTCCATGTGAAGAAGGGTGTGATGCTTCCTCTTGCATCCTTCCTTACTACACCTTGGGTTGGCGGAGCAGGCCCTTGAGGTATGTGCGCCCTTGAAGCAGTTGAAGCAGAGACCCTTGGATTTGACGAGAGAAAACCTTTCGTCCACTGACTTTTCCTTGAACTTGCGGCATTTTTCAAGTTCATGTACTTCGGAACAGCATGGACATGAGCTTAATTCCTTGGATTTCCCCGTCCTTCCACTTGTGTTGAAGGATGAACCTTTCGGTCTAAACTTTGCAGGAGCCTTCTTCTCCGTTTGTCCCGGGCGTCCTACGTTTTTCCCGAAGACATTACTCGCTACCTTGGCTGAATCTTCGATGAAGTCGGTCAGGTGCGAGAAGTTGGGCATGACTGATCCTTCCATCAGTGATTGTGCCCGGCTGGCCCACCTTGACTGTAGGTGGACCGGAAGAAGATGCTGTATCTTCAGTAGGGTGTCTGTGGTACTCATATCTGCTGAGTACCCCATCTGAGACGTTGTCATCTGGCATCTTCTCATGTCTCTTGCGAGGTCCCACAGAGCCTGACTGTCTGTTGCCCGAAGAGATGATCTGTCGGTGACCTTCTCCAGATGAGCTCTTGCCACAATATAGTTCCTTCCAAACTGGTCCTGTAATATTACCCTAGCTCGAGAGTAACCTGTAAGTGGATCTAACAGAACACAATTTTCAATGGCCTCTCTGGCCTTGCCTGTGGTAAACTGTATAAGGTAAGACAATCTTAGCCTGTTATCGTGAACCCTTTCTGCTATGTTTACCTCAAAACTATTAATGAAATTCCAATAATCGACAGGATTTCCTGAGAAAGTTGGCATGTCTGGCTTTGGCAAACTTAGAGCCATTGCCATCATATTATCTGAATTATTAGTCTGGGCCTGGAATGGGTTAGAAATAAAGGGTCTCTCCCCTAGTCCTCTTATATATTGGTCATTATAATTCACCTGGGTGTTAGGGTATCCCTTACCTACACGTTCTTCACCTGACTTATGAACGGCTGTGTTGCCTTCATCAAGGTGCCCACCGGTACTTACATTACACTTAACATGTACATTATCATCTTGAACTATGGGTACATTACTTGGGTCTACCTGAGTAGAAAACCACTGTTCAGTCCTTTGGTTAATGTCCACATTTTCCTTTGGCAAAGGCGGATTTTCTGCTTCTTCGGCCAGTTCTTGTTCAACCTGCTGTTGCCACATTGAAGACTCGACCTTTGCATTGTCAGTCTCATGGTCGATCTTCATTAATTCAATTCTATCATTTAATTCAAATTGTTCACGACGCAGTCTTTGTTCCTGTAGAAACTGCTCACGCTTCCTATTAGCCAGTTCCTCCTTCACCTTTGCTGCGCGAAGTTTGACGCTTGATGTCTCACTCACTCGCGATAGCCTGGACATGGTGCTCACCCGGGACGTGATAGACTTAACCTCGTCTTCATCCGCTCCGGCTTCGGCTCCGGCTCCGGCTCCAGCTTCGGTTTCTGAAATCGGCTTATAGGTTTCCATGATGCAGTTGCGAACTGATGTAGTATCTTATCTGACTACAGTGAAATTCTCAAATTGCTTAAGTTCAAACACGCTGATTGAAGAGTCCTGAAACAGTAGCTTTAACTTCTAGTCTGTTTATTCCTTTCTTCAACTTCTTCCGTACTAATCATGACCAGAGATCAACAACCAGACACCGAAGTACGGCCAACAGAGCCTTAGCGACCAGCGGTTCGCTAAACAAACAAATAAACACAAATACAGTGTTAATATTCATTGTCAACAATAACATGAATCAAACATGACTGACTATCTAGTTAATAACTTCAATATATGCCTACAAAGAATTAGTCTCAACTATACTAATATGAATGTATATACATACAAGGAAATCAATGACATGTAATTTTGTTCATAATTGAATGGAATAATTGTTATTCCATGAACAACTGTACTTTATCAAATCGGTGTTTAAATGGCTGTATTAATTATCAGGATAAGTATCTGAATATATCTAATAGTCTTGCGGTAATGATGGATCATATATGTGATTCATAACTAATTCATAACAACAACACTAAATATGTAAATGATAAACTGATACAACCTTACAACGTTATAATAACCTACTAATGATCCCATGCTTAGGCGCAGAGATCATCCAACAACCATAACACAATATAGCTGATGTGTTATATACTGATTGGCAACGAATATATGTGTGAATGACCATATATCTCACTCTTAGATAGTGAATACAAAGATAATATTGTTATATCAATCAACCAAACCAATAAAGGGTTCCTTTGAACATAAGCACATAATAATAACATGGAAGATAGAGAGTATATCTCTTGGTATATAGCACATCGATTGAATCTGACTTAACGCCTATCACTGTCAATGTGTGTGTATAAGTATACATGTACAGTATATGCAGTATAATGCTTGATGGAGAGCAAAGTGCCAAATTCCATCACTCTACTTTGAGCTTGAAATACAGAAATATGAATAAGTTATTGAACCAAGTATTATGGTATAAATAACAGCACAAATATAAAGTTTGATAATAATGTAAATTTAGCTTACCAACTGTTTGCAATCCTGGGGACTTTCACAATTTACTGGGAGGAATACTATTCCTTGACTGCTTTCTTCTAAATATACTGCAACTTCTGAATCTACTTTCTCTTGTTTTATTCTTTGGGCGATGCCTCGCCCTTATGACACATACCTTCTACTGACCTTCATCGAAACTAGGAGCACAAAGGTCAAGTTTGAGGTCAAGTTTGTTTACTCTTAACCCTGCCTCTGTAGAAGGTCATTACCAAACTAGTCTTGCCGCTACACACTGCTACATGTATGTGCATGCACTCCCATGCTCCAATGTATTGACTACATAAACATAGGGATGGATGTATATGGGGCAAAGGTCAGAGGATTTGTTTTCCCTACTTGAAGTGCCTGGTTAAAAAAATGTGTCCTCTCCTTAACAACCTAATGGCATACATTATATTGCTACCAGGGTGGTAAATGATTGCAATGATCAGTAGATTTTGTCAGTTACACACTTACAAATATTGCACTTTAAAATGTATTTAATATCAGACTATGTTGTGAGAATATTTCTGTCTTTGCATTCAGAAATTACCCAATTACATAGAGGAATTAATGAAAATCAATACCAAAATAAAATTATAGCTGTTGACATGATATTTAATGAATTCTTATACTGAGTGGAACAACATATCAATGTTTTCTTACATGAAGGAAGTGATTATACTATAAAAAAAAAATTGTTTCTGTACATTGTTAACAATGGGTAACTCTGTTATGGAGAGGACATTCAGTTTAACATTGCATTAGTGTGAGATACTGACCATCTATAGATATGTAGATGGAAAATCACATTTCATGATATTAAATGGAGGCATATTATTATTGTATACCAGTGCCATAGATAGTGCAAGCCTCAGTGCTTTAATATATGAAGAAAATACCTGTTATGGAGAGGACACACTTTTAACGGAAAATAAAGTCATCAAATTAACCAAGCAATAAAATATATATCACATATTTTGTTCATTGATTTGAGACATGTCCTCATTTTCAAACATTCTGAAGATTATTTAAATAGAGTTTAGGCCCATATATATCATTTTAAGTCACTGCTGCTGGCCTCAATGTTATGGAGAGGACATGTTTTTTAATTTTAACGGAAAAGATGCCTTTTACAAAAATATTCATCATTTTCACATTTATTGGTCAAATTTGGTCAAATAAGTTTTATGATGTTACATAGTGGCTGTGCTGACACTAAAACATTAAAATTTTACACAACTCTCAATAGATTCATGTAAGATATCAATGAACATTATCAAAATTATGAAATGAGAATCCCTTTTCCGTTAAAAATGCACTAAAAATGCTGAAATTAACAGAAATAATGTTTGCAGTGTTATGAGAATTGAACTGTAGGTTGCTGTTGATAAGGTCCATCAAATAAAATGGCCAACATAAAATAACAATTGTTTAAAAGATGCCAAAATGGGGAAAACCCCATTTTTCAAAAAGTGTACACTTAACGTGAAATGACCCATTTGTAACATGTGTTTATAGAATGATGTGCTGACGTTTTTTTCCTTTTATTGGGGTGGTACGGAAACATCTTTGGGATGTTTTGACTTTACATAGAGAGATCCAATATGATGTATAATTGCAAAGTCTCGTGTAGAGATTACTTTTTTGTTCAATGTCAATTTTATTTAGATACTCGGTGATTGGTGCATGGTTTGATTTGAAATGATTATTATTAATACAGGCCTAGGATGTAAGGTGCTCTGTTTTCTTCATGTACTTCCTCTTCTTATTTTGAACTTTGACCTCATGTACCATGTTTTCATTATAATTTCTTTTGTAGCTCAAGCTCGCCAGGTCCATTCAGACAGACTCTTGACCCAAGCCTGGCAGCACTGGAACCAGAGGTGGTTTACACGTCGGTCCCTGGCACAGCGCCAGGAACAGGTTGACCGTCTCGGAAACCAGGCCAGAATGAGAAGGGTTCTAACCCACTGGAGATTCTGTATCCTTTATCTGATACTACTTATTGTTTTTTAAAGCCCCACTGCACTACCTATAGCTACTTGCGCCCTCTATGTAGCAAACAATGCCTAAGCGGTGACCATTGGTCCCCCATGGTCCCCTTTTTCTTATGTTAATTGAAAGCTGATTTGATGAGATAACCACCTGTCAGTGACCATGCAGGAAGGTCTAATCCTTCCTGGCCAAACTAGTGCAGATAGGCTTTAAAGCACTGAAAAAGTTACAACCAACCAAAGCGGCAGTTTTTAACTCTACCACAATCCGTTTTGTAGCTGCCAATTCTGATTTGGAATGGACAAAATCACTTGATCTTCTTTCAGATTTATCTCCATTTTCTAAGGCTCTGTCACTGCCGTTGTTGACTGCTTGTTTTTTTTAAAGATGATGGTAGTCATATCCATATCATTCTGTTTCACTCTCTCTCACTATCTCATATCATTGTATATTTCTCATTTTCATGACATCTCTCACCATTAGAATAGGAGGCTTCGCACTGTGTGATGCTATGTCAGGTTTACATTCTGCAAAAGGGGCGTGTCACTTCCAGCCGCTGGGTTGTGACCTGCATGCTTGACCTTGCCTGTCAAGGTGGGCCCGGCAATGTGAGCTTTGAGGTCTGGTTGTCGTGTGTCTGGCAAGATCAGCACCATCTTGTGTTAACAGTGCATTGTTTCCAGACAAAGTTCTGCAGTTTTGTCCCTTGGGTGGAGTTGACACTACCGGTACTTTCTCTGGCTCTTATGATATCTTAGTATTTCCAAGTTTTGTAGTAGTGTTCATTGTTTCACATTTTTTGGGGGGCATATTTAGAGGGGGTTTTCTACCGGAGTTCATATACATGTATTATTTATACATGTACATACATAAACTATTCCATTCATCATTCAAACGCTTTTATGTCTAATGCTTATGGATTCCTTAATGAACATTCAAAGATATTCATCTAGGGCATGTTGACAGGAGGAAAGAATACATAGCAAGGACACATCACAACACACAGCTCAAGGTACATCACATGACTTAATTGCTTTACAGCCATTACTGAAGAAACTGTTATATTTTTGCAAGAGAGTTTATTTTCGTGAACTGTTGTAGGGTCATGAATTTAGCCACATGTGAAAATGAGCTGGTAACAGGTTTTGTAAGTAGCCTGTGATTTCAATTTTTAGAAAACAACAATTTGCAAAATATGTCTGTTCCTGTCATCCCAAAAAATATCTGTATTAAAAAATATTGTCCTAAACAGTAATTCAATGCATGAAAATTAAGAAGTACATAGATAAGTTTTTTGCTGGGTAATTTTTGATAAAATTAAATTCAGTTTTTGATAACATTGAAATCAGTTTTTGATATTGTCTGGAACTGATTGATTAAAAGACAATGAGATTGTTGCAAGGAACTAAACAATTTGTGCATTATAGAATGTGTATTTGTATTTTTTCTCTTACTCATATTTCACTAGAAACTAGGCTTACTGATGTTGCGGCTTGCTGTGGTGCAGAGGAGGGTGAAAGT
This sequence comes from Strongylocentrotus droebachiensis, assembly GCA_035222895.1. Classification (NCBI taxonomy): domain Eukaryota; kingdom Metazoa; phylum Echinodermata; class Echinoidea; order Camarodonta; family Strongylocentrotidae; genus Strongylocentrotus; species Strongylocentrotus droebachiensis. The sequence continues at coordinate 18,142 of JAVYIG010004203.1, read as the reverse complement.
AAGAAGGACAGAGCAAGCTATAAAGCTACACCAAGAGATGGTAAGGTTATAACTCAATTTAAAGCCTCAATTGATTAAAAACTTATGTGTGAGAGTGATTTGCATGTACGCTATTAAATACAGCCCCTGTATTCACAGAATGTTGTTTGTGCTTCTGACTCACAGTCACAAAGAATGCAACAAATAACATTAGATATCTGAATATATTAGGACAGTAATATGAACTTCATTTTCACACAATATATCAGATTGTTAAATGTCATGACTGGCAAAGTCTTGGGTAAAGAATTTCTCATACATTTCACATTTTACTCCTTATTCCTGTGACCATTGCATCGTTTTGAAAATCAGCGTCAGGAAAAGGATTAGATGCATCTCACATTTGTTAGAGAATTGTTGTTATAATGGGTTGCCAAGTGATGTACCCTTCTGAAGTGCCTTTTATGAAACTTAGGTTCAGTTGTAACAACTACTTCACTAATTCATGGAAAATAAAGGAGAAAATAAGTAATACATTGTGTTATCACTATCTCGTAGTTGGTGAAACGTTGTTGGAATCAGTGGATTCTACAGTGTGAACACAGAGAAGAGCTTAGACTCTTCTCAGCTACAAGAAAAGCAAGGAAAATGCACAGGTAAGAAACACTTATCCTTTCGTCCTCATTCTTCTCTTCAAGATTTAAAAGATCTGATTTAAAAATACAGAAATTTGTCCTCCACTGGTGAGTGACATACATAAACAAGCAATTTGAGGATACAAAAAAAATACAACAATAATAATAATAACAATAAAGCAATAACAAAACTGACATGTAAATTTCAAACTTCTACCATGAGACAGCACTGTATTCCTCCTTTTCTGATTCTCTCCCTCCTGCTTCTTTCTCCCCTTTATACCTTTCATACCTCCCCTGCTTTAAATCCTACATCTTCTTCTCATGCCTACAGCATGGAGGACAACAAATTGTAGTGGTAAGAAATAAGAATGCACCATCATTTAAATAAATTAAGTTAATGGACGATTAACTATAGACAACACTGTCCTATCGGATCAAATAAGGTTTATTTGACCTCTGTATAATGAAATACACTGTTCATTTCTATTTATTTCATTTTCATTCTCTTCACCATCTTCCTCAATCTCTATCATGTTTTCATTTATCCCATTTAATAGTATGTACTGAAAATGAAAATATTTCAATAAAAATAAGGATGAAATTCTTTCAGTTTCATCTCTTTTTTATATGATTGACCCATTCGTCTTGTTGATACTGTCCCTAGCGAAATATGCATGGAATTAATATATTTACATGTATGTTTTCTTCTTCTTCAGGAAACGCCTTCTCAACTCAGTGGTCCATCAATGGTGTAATTACGCCGTGTGGAGAAGGCATCGCAAGGTAAATTGTGCATGTTTGCTGTAGTGAATTATTATCCCGCGTTGCCTTCAGAACTGGGTGGCTTTGTTTTTTTAAGCCTAGAGAAATGAGAGAATTCAGAAGTCAATGAGTTAATGTCATTCATTAATTTTCTGTAGTATTCAAGCAATGGAAGGTGTCTGCTCATTTTCAGTGCCTGACCAGATAAATATATATTTGTTTGTTGGATTTTTGTTTATTAAGTTAAAGGGTAGTCCCAATATATAGTTTTAGTCAGATTCAGGACCTCACTTGAAATGTTCAGTCAACAACTGAATTAAATTTGAGGTCAATTTGATGTTGTTGTTTTTTAAACGTAACTCATTAATCAAAGGTGGACTTATTCAATAAGTGCATTCGTTGAATACTTTTAGATTTAAGCTTTAATATGTCACATTCTCAAAAACATAAATCGGGACAAATCTATTATTCACATACTTTAAAAGTACAAAACTTAGTAAGCACATATGTAGTAAGGGTATGAATAATTGTTAACTGCACATGTTTCAATATGCATCAACGTGACCCACATGTACTACATCGGGCAAATAAAGAAGCTGCCAATGCACAAGTGACAGGAGAGGTCCAATAATGAAGAGTATTACTGTGGAGCAAAATTGTAGGTAATACATTATCCATTGAAAATGTTAGTTTGTATTCCGTACACTAAATGCTGTTTGATTCTTTTTTTGATAATTAGGAGCAATATGCCCGGGCAGATGATTATTATGCCAGAAGAAACCTGCTCCCTAAATGCATCCAGAGACTGAGACTCAATGCTGAGCTCGAGAAGAAGAAGAGGGTACTCCAAGCACAAGCAGCTGAATTCTACAGGTGAGTGTATAACTATCTGTGTTTTGTTCAGATCTGCTTTTTAACCTTTTTTCAAGTTTATTGGCCAAACTCATGAACAGTTTTTTTACCTTTTGCTGTGACTGTTACACCTATTCTAACAGTGCTTTTGATGGTTATTTTGTGAAGGGGAAGAGGGGAAATTGCTAATCTGTTTCACTGATATATTGGAAAGTTATCATTTTATGTGCAAAAGGTTGTCACCTGTGTTTTATTTTTGTACAATCAATTCAATTCAATTAATTAAATAAAGTCTACTAGAATGACAGAAAAACATTTATAGTGACATTCTGTCATGAATTCAAGAACAGGGAGCTGTTATGTTTCAAGCAATTTGATTTAGTTGTCAACATGCTCTGAAATTAATGATGTACTTCTTCTTTCTTTTTTTCTTTTTTCATTCTTTTTTTTGGGGGGGTCATTTAATAGTGTTGTTACTATTGCTTTAATACTATGCAAACTCTTTGCACGTAGAAGGCTCGTTCAGATATGACGCAGTAAACCGTCGCAAAAAATAAAAGCTGTGTATTTTTAACGTGTAAATGAATGGCAACATACTGCACGCAACAAAGGTCCTACACAAATTCACTTAGCTTGGTGTTATAAGGTACAGAAATGTGAAGCATATTAACTTTACGTCATCAATAATACAAATAATAATCGGCCCTGTTTATCCGCTACATATCTCGACGAGGCTTAACTGTAATTTTGAATGTCCAAAACTGTGATTTGACAGGGAAGGTCAGCTTGGACGGTGCTTCTATCGTTGGTGTCATTCCTTCCAGTTGAGTCAAGACATCAGGATGATGGAGAGAATGGTAAGAAGGAAGAATGACATCAATTGATGAATTATCCTGTTTCTTTTTGTTGGGTACAGATATTTGAAACAGGCTCAAAATGAGCAGCTTAATGAGAACTTTACATTATTAAAAGTATATAACCTCATAATTTCATGTTGGTCATTACCTAGAAATAAACGTTAAAGATAAAGGTGAGTTCTGGTAAAAAAAGAAAATGAAGTCTCACAGAATCAAACAAAACTTACCCTGAATGTTCAAGATTACAAATAAATGTCATTTGCCAAACAAATTTGGTAGAAAATGTATACTGGCTGAGTAATGAGCATAGACAGATTAGGAAATCAAGGTTAGAAGCCCAGACACCATTTGTGTAGTCCCATATACATCTTTCTGTGTACAGTGCTGGTTACCCTACCAAGACTGGGCCAAATTTATTATGAATTTGATGACTCCAGAACTTTGCAGTACACACCAATACTTACATGCTACATGATCAACTTTTTCTGATCCATTACACACCTTTTCTTTCACAATGCAATTGGATGACCAGAACTCACCTTTATGTTTAAGTGATGGTATTGCTTTAAAAATTCTCCAAAATTTTGTATCACAAAATGGCGTATACTTCATTTTATTTATAAAAAAATATTTTTGAGCTGGTGTGACTTGGTCCCTTAAATAGGACAACAAATCTTTTTCTTTGTGATATTCTTTGTGCTAAAAATATGATTCCAGAGGTGTACTTTATTGAATTCCATGTTATGGTTTAATTGACTTCACTCTACAGGCTTTCCTACACCATGAGAGCATACTGGGTAAGAGGTTCTTCACTGAGTGGAGGGAGAGAACGAGGTCTAAGCTGAAGGAGTCGGAAAAGATGGTATGAATCCATACACTACTAATCACCTTACTCATGAATGCTTAGCTCCTATCTTGCATTAAAGTACTGTAGCGAATACTCTTGTGAAAGGCCATGCACAGTAATGGCATTCATCGCAACAATGAAATACATTCCATCCCAGTGTAATTGTGAGATGAAGACATCTTCTATAATAACAATCATTTGAAAGATGAGTCAAGAGTTACAGAAATAAGAGCAAATGGAATTAACTTTCACATGGTCCTAGATAAACATGAGTACCTGTTCTTACCTCAGCACTTTTAATTTTTTTAATTGAATTTTTACCATGAAATGTAATTACAGCGCTTAATTTACTCATAAATGTAGACCTATGAACAATTGTGCCTATGCAATTTGCTTTTTTATCAGAGATTTTCAATTAGGTAAGGTGTGCTGAAAATCTGTAATCACTATGGTCATATATAAAGGTGTAGTCATCATACTGTATGTTATCTGTTCTGTGTAGTATCGTGCCGTTGACCATCATCACCTATCCCTGTGTACTAGAGCTCTGGGCAGGTGGATAGAATTCACTGGAGAAGCCAGGCAGAGGTATGATGTTATTTTGAATCAGTCAATTTTATGTGCCATAAATCTGTTCATAAATTCAAGAAATTTGACATGTACCGCCACATTAGAATTTTGATAGTACCTGATGATGCTGTGTATTTCTGTAACACAACAAAACCCTGTAGGAAGACATCATATTGCTGTGTGGCATTTTATGCAAAAAAAAAGAGACAAAAATTATTGTGTCTCATTGAATGTTACATACCAAAACAAATTTTAATATAAGAATAAGGATTTTGTAGTTTGAGAACTCGATAAAAAATTATGATCTTCTTGTGTGAAAATGTTAGTATGAGAATTTTACGGAACCAAGCACCCTTCTTCCGTACTTGATGTTTGATATGACATTTCTTTCTACGATGTGTAACAGTTTAACATCTCTTTTGTTACACAGTAATAATATTGTCATTTCATAAAGTGTATTTATAAAATTTCCCTGTTTATAAATAGTCTTTAAATTGCCTAAACGTGGTTGCTGTTGTCTTTTCAGGAGTGAATTTGAGAGGAAAGCTGCTGAGCATGATTATACACAAAGAGCCAGAAATACATGGGACAGATGGAGAGAGGTATTAAAAAGATCTTGTTGAGTATTTGGTTCAATAGTAATTTAAGGTCATACAAAGTGCATTACATAAGGAGTAGATTCTAACTTTACAACACGTTTCACTCACAAAAGCTTAGTTTTTCTCAGTGTGATTAAGTTATCTTATTCAAGAAAATGTATTACCTCTAGGCAATTTTTCAAATATTTGGTAGTGCAGTTATCTGTTATTAAACCGAAATACGTACTTTGGTATCTGGTTCGGTTCAATAATTTATCTCCATGAAGGTATGACCAATTGTAGTTATTCAGTTTCCATGAAAAAATAATTAATTATATTACCAACAGTGAAATTAATAACTTCTGGCCATTCATTCTTAGTTTCTTACATATTGTTTGTGGTTTTTAATGCATATTCGCAACTATTCTTTGCATTTCATATGTTTTTTTCTTTGTCCTTCCCTCCATCAGTATGTTTCACATCGTAGATACAAGGCAGTATTGAAGAGCAGAGCTGATTTCTATCATCACAGAAAACAGATGAGAAAGGTCTTTACTGCATGGAAGGTGAGGAGCAACATTTGTAGAGAGCCATGTTATCACATGTTTCTTGTAGTCACACAGGGTCATTATGCATCAAAAAGAGTCATAGTGAACATTGAGTTTTAAAGATAAACTTGAGTACTGGTAAATACAGCAAACAAAAATTCACAGAATCCAACAAAAATTGCACTGAATGTTCAAGATTACAAATAAATAACACGTAGGTCCGATAACACAGGTCACTATATGCAAATTGGAGTTGTGGTTTTTATCGAAGATGATGCCCAGTAAGTTCTGTGCGTTTGTTTTTTATTTCAATAGTTCAAACAACCAATCTACTGCAGGATAAGCAATCCAGAATAAGTAATTTTCTCTCAAAATTTGGTTCCCATACCAGAGCGCAAGATTAGCTTTAATATCAGAGGGCCATAGGGATGACAAAGGGTCATAGGGGTCACGCATACAGTGTAGTCTCCTGGATCATAAAGGTGTATTAATTGTCATAGTATGAATCACAAGGGTTACATAATGTGTCAGTACTGGTCATCTATTTTATAGAAACATTGGAATGAGTCCTATTGTTGTTTCTGGTTTGTTTCAAACATTAATACTACTGTACGTTTGGGGTCTCATGATTATGGTGCAATCACTGCAATGATTGTATCATTACTCAACATTAAATATAGCTCCTACAATGTACATCGACTTCCATTTTTTTGTCTCACATAAAACCAGTAGTACTGTTTTTAACTTGAATTATGATGATAATGATAATTTATATAGCTCATTTTCCATATACACATGTTCAAATGCGCTTAACAGTTATGATATTAACAGAAGATGTTAGTTTTGAAGGTATTGAAAGATTGCTGGTTGCAAAGAAGTTTGTTTACGTTATTCCACAATTTGGGACTTGAATTGTATTTGCATTGTATAGAAATATCCAGTTCTTGAATCAAATTTAATACTGTGATACCGTATCATGAGAAATTCATGTTTTTTTTTCATGGAATCTCCTCCCTGCAAATATTTCTAAATGAATTGACAGCTATTATACAGGGTAATACACTGTTCAGCACTTTGAACAGTAACTTGAAAGGTGCTATACAAACAATAATTATTATCATCGTTACATACTGGTAGTGCATATGAATCTTATACTGTATTTTGTTTCCGCTCTGTTACAGTTACACTGTCAGAAGATGCATGGTGTCTATCAAGATGTAACAGTCAAGGAGGCAGCTATTAATCTTAGGAGGCTCAGGTAATAAAATGAAATATTATTTGTACCTTCCACCCATCTATAAATATGAAGTATAATAATAATAATAATAATGAGAATGATGATGATGATGAAAATGCGGATGATGATGATAATGATGATGATAACAATAATGATAAAAATGATAATAATAATGATAATAATAATGATGATAAGGATGATATGATGATGATGATGATGATGATGATGATGATGATGATGATGATGATGATGATATAATAATGATTACAAAAACGATGCTTATAAAGCTCTTTCAACCAAAGTCTCTAAGCGCTATGAGTATTGATTAATCAGTGACTTTGTTTACCATTTCATCATTTATGTATACTCATGAGCAGTTATTGCTTGTAATGTAGGCCCATTTCATTCATTATTATTATGCTCAATAAACATGCGCATGTACATTTAAAATATTGGAGTGTTAATGTTGAGTTGTAATATTAAAGTGGAATAAGAGAAATTGTTGATTACCTAATTGTCTTCTGTATCTGAATGTTTGTAATTATTTAACACAGAATATTACCCTTTTTTGATGTGTGTCTCTATAGTAGCACTGTTGAATAGGAGTTTTGTTTTCATCACAGCGCAGTAGAGTATATTGATCAAGTAGCTTGTGCGTTTATAAATTGATCTAATTATCATTCTTTTATAGATACACTGTATTACACTGTATTACAAGCAACAGCAAACAAATTCTCAACCTTAGAAGAACTTCAATTTCATGCTATCATTTGCTTTGCACTATTATGATGAAATATGTTTAGCTCTTGGTTCGTTGAAGATGATCATCAGGTATTTCAATTTGTTAATGTGTCGGCATGGTGTGTAGGCTCAAGAATATAATTTATTTCATGTTTATCTATGCAGGCATGCATTTTCTAACTGGAGGGTTTGTGTAGAGACAGCCAAAGAGGAGAGATCACTGGAGAGGATAGCAGTCTGTCATTGGAATACAAGGATACTCAGCAAGGTTTGTAGGAGTTACTTTGAAAGATCATTTTCAGAATAGAGCCATAGGATTGTTGGAGACATGTTATATGATATGTTTGCAAATTTACAGTGGTACATGTACAAGAAACTAATCAGTTCTTAAATCTTAAAAACAATAATTTTCTTTTACATTTTGAAAAATTATGCCTTTTCCACATTTTACCAGCTCTATACACTTCTCTTTTTATGCTTTACATGATCCTTCTACTCTACAGCTTTCTTTTCCTCAGGAAATTGAGACAAACATGTATATAGTAGTCACGATATTAACTCATATGGTATACATGATTCACGTTAGAAACATGATCTTCTTTTTAAAGTAAGAAATGCATGATCTTCCTATAGAGTATCTTTAGAACATTTAACATATCTAAGACAATTTCATTTCGTACTATTGTAACATTATTTTGGTATGAACTTACAGTTAACAAATTAAATTATTCATTTTGTGGCTTTCATTACTCAAGAATGAAAGGTGGACTGGTTGAATTAGGGCCTTTGCTGAATACTTTTAGATGTAAGCTTCGATATGTCACATGCTCAAGAAGCATAAATCTGGACAAATCAATTTTTCACACACTCATTCTAATTACAAAACTTGGTATTAGGGTATGAATATTTTAGTTGTTAACCGTATATACTATTCATGATAACGCATGGTATACTTGATTAGTTTTAAAGTAGGAAATGCATGATCTTCCTATTGAGTATATTTTAAACATAAAGATGTCGAAAATAATATCGCTAGTGATATTCGTTTGTCTCGCAATGTGGTCAATAAGGAATCTAAAAGATCACGACGTTTCGTATGCTACTGCGATACTTCGTCAGGTGATAAAAACTACTGTAAGCAAGGGTCTTTTATACTCTACGGGAGGACCGTGCGGAGCGGTCCATAATTCGATCGATAATTGGAACAATAACGCACAATGCCTATTGGTCGACGCACACGGTGATCGACCAATCACCAGGCCGCTGGATTCGGCCGCTGGTTCGGCCGCTGGTTCGGCTAATGCACCAGGCCTATTGGCCGACGCATACGGTACTCAGTCAATCAACGGGCCACTGGATCGGACCGTCTGCTGAATGGAATCGACCGGTGTTGGCTGGCAGGACCTAATATATTTAGCATAAAGATGTCGTTGACAATTTCATTTGATACTTTCATATCATTTTGGGGGCATTGGCTTTCATGCTTTATCACATTTTGTTTTCTCTCCTGTCTATGCGGGGCTCTCAACCCATTTACATGTATAATGATAATAATAATAATTTAAGATTTGTATAGCGCACATATCTGCCTATAATGGCACTCAAGGCGCACAAAAAAGATTCACTATTAACATTTCAAATACAAACAATAAACAAATTAAAATAAACAAACTAATAATAAATCAACAAATCAAAAATCTAATGCAAATTACAGATTCAGTAAGACATTGAAATGTTCATGAGAGTTAATCATATTTTTCCTTCATAAGGTAGGTCTTTAGATTCTTGTGGAATAGTTCAATTGTTTTTATGAATGGAGTGCATTCCACAAACGCGGGGCTGCTACAGAGAAAGACCTGTTGCCCCAAGACCGCCTTGTTTGAGCTTCCTGGAACTGGTGGACATTTCCTGAACGTAGACCAAGTCTAGAGGATCTCTTCTCCTCCAGTAGATCTGACAAGTATAATGGTGTCTGGTTGGTTTTGGTTTTAAAAACCAGGGAAAGTACCTCGTACTTGAATCTTTGCCTCACAGGCAGCCAGTGTAGATCCTCGAGAACGGGAGTTATATGATCAGATAACTTTGATCGGGTGACAAGCCAAGCCGCAGAATTTTGGACTTTCTGCAGTCGTTTGATGAGAGTGTTGGGCAGTCCATTCAGGGTACTATTGTACATGTCCAATCGTGACGTGACGAGTGCATGGACCGCCTGCTTCTTGGCATGTGGAGTCAGATAATCCCGGATTCGAAGAATGTGCCTGAAGTGATAACATGCTGATCGGATGCAGTACAATGTTCTTACAATTGCAGACAGTGCTTTTGTGGAATATTACATACATTTTCTTATTTGTACTTGTGAACTCAGTGTAGGTTTATTTTTCTTAACTCATATTTGTAGATTATAGCAGCCTGGCACACCAATGCTCAGCGGCATGCTGCTAATACTGCTGTGAAAGCCTGGAGGTTAGGACAACTACAAGCTCAACTAAGCAGAGGTAAATCCTGGTTATTGCAATGTTGTTTAGAACAAAAAACAATTTCTGACATGTTTAAAAAAGGCACATTACACCCTAACTTAAGACCTGAATTATGTCTTTTAGGCGTTGGTTGTTTTCTTCTGCAAGGTTTATGTTTCTGCTCAAAAACTGCAGCATTAATTATTTGGAGATGTTAATTATTCATGCCATTTGGGGGTAGATTTTCTTATTCATTCAAATAAGTTATGGGCATTCCGTTATCTTTCATTTATCCTTACAGCACAATAACGTTTCATCATTGATCTCATTAAATTTTGAAATCAAACAATGTAGTGATTGAGGAATCGGACAGTTTGCATGGATTTGTGTGATACTAAAGGAAATGTTATTTATGAAGTCCTTGTTTATTATGAATTGTCCAACTCTCACTGTGTGAGAAACAGATATTAAAAAGATGATGATGATGATGACGATGATGACAATGATGATCATGATGATGAGAATGATTTGTTTATTATGTACAGGTAAATTAAAGAGGGCATTCTTAGCATGGAAGCATTGTGCTAAGACAGAAGCAGAGGAGAGGAGGAGAGAGATGAAAGCAGATGCCTTCCACTGTGAGAAACTTAGACAAAGATGCTTCCAGCAATGGAAAGCATACAGACTACTCTGCATCAAGAAAGCTGTAAGTTTCTCATTAGAGCTCAATAGACTGGTTTACTAACATTTTCCAATGTATGGATGTTTCTTTCCTGGGGACCTAGTGACGAGGTATTCCATTAACCTGTAATTAATTAATGAACTACAATACTTGGTATTCAGTCTGCATACATGACTTTTTGCTATGTCAGGCAAGCCTTGGGCAAGCTTTCAGGTTGTCAAGAATAACCTTCGTTAAAAAGTATGCATAATATATGTTATCGTTTAATTCAAATACCGGTACAGTATATCTTGAAAGCTTCTGTTTGTTTGACAAGTCTATAAACGTTTTTACCCTAAAACATCATACCAATATGTGTATGTTGATTTCCAGATATGAAATTACATTCAAGAGCTTTGACACTCCAGTTACTCATTTTTGTCTGTTTGTTAGCTTTTAGCTGTTGCAATGTTGTGTTTTTTGTTGTTTTGTTTCGCATTTTGTTGTGTTTTGTTCATAACTGTTTGAAGTATTAATCAATTGCATACTGTATATATCAACTTCTTTTATGTAAAGTAATGTAATGTACTTATTGATTCATTGTATTTCCAATGTCCAATCTTCTCTCTTACTTTATTCTGATGTAAATTCACTTTCACTTTGCAGCTCATGGCTAGGCAGGCTATGTGGTTGAACAAGATCAGGATGCAAGCAAAGTTTTTTAGCAGATGGAAACGTCAGGTAAGTCATACAGTGATTTGTACAGTTCCTATATAAAGCAGTTTAAACCTGTCTTAGTGGCCACCTCTCTATCAAGGCCACCGTTCTATAGTGGCCATGTATTTTGTCTCCCACTTTCAACAGGTGGAAACATCAGGTCAGTCTTACAGTGATTTGTACAGTTACTTTACCAGCTACAGTGAAACCTGTCTCAGTGGCCACCTGTCTATAAAGGCCACCTGTCTATAGTGGTCTTTTATATTGTCACCCTCTAGAAAGAAATGTGTGTTTTAGAATCTGTCTAGAAAGCCCGCCTGTGTACAGTGGCCACTTTCTCTGTTTCCTTTGGGTGGCCTTTAGACAGGTTTGACTGTAGTTATTTATGGAATCAACAATGGAATCATTGCAGTCACTCTGTCAGGGTTGCATCAAGGCTCTTTTCAGTGCCATACTTTTACCTGTATGTAGGTTCTGTGTTTAATTGAAAGGAATGTGGTAAATATATATATGTGTGTGTGTGTTGTTACTGTATATTTCTATCTTTAAGTAAAAGTAACTGTCTTTAATGTTTAGGAAGGGGGGGGGGGGGTGGATGGTCTTCTTTTTATAAAAATAATATGGAAGCATCTCTGCTTTCCTTATTCATGAAGGTTCTTTTCAGTGCCAAACATGTACTTGTATGTAGGTTCTTCGTTAAATGAAAAGCGATGCGGTAATTATGTGTGGGTGTGTTTTTGTATTACTAACTTTATATAAAAGTAATTTTTGTGACTTTTTATTAAAAGATTGTATGATGGAATTACTTGCAAGAATAAATGTGAGCTGCACATTTCTATAGTCAGATGAACCGTGCAACTTACATGGAAATACTCTTATTACCCATCACAACTTCCTTGTGACCTTTCTTTTGGCTGCAGCTTAACGAAAGCCCAGGAAAAGAACGGGAAGACAGTGATGGCGCTATGGTTATGGAGCATGAGACTCCAGCAGAGATAATGGAAATAATGTATGATGGAATTACTTGCAACAGGATTTGATCCACGCTGTTGATGGTCTAGTACTTAATTCATACTGGAAATCTTGCTCAACAAGCCTAGCTTTTCTGAGATTCCCTTTTTCCCCTCTCAGTTAAATCAGGCAATACAAGATATTTTTTCTCATTCTCTTGGATGCAGCTTAGCGAAGGCCAGGAAGAGAACGGCAAGACGGTGATGGCGCTATGGTTATGGAGCATGAGGCTCCAGCAGCGCACTCTCCATGCCTGGATCAGCTACGTGAAGGAGCGTCAGAGGAAGAAGAGCCGCATCACCCAAGCCCTGGAGTCAAGGAGGGTGGAGCTGCTGAGAGAGGGGGTCCGACAGTGGCTGATGGTGACTGGGAGCCTAGGGGAGAGAAGAGCTGCAGTCGCTGCTAAGCATCATGCTCAGGTTTACATTTTGCTGGATTTACTCCCTCTATTTTTTTTCCTTTGTAGTCTCCTACCAATATCCAAATTGATATTTGGAAAATGTTTTTCATCCATTTGCTATTTCAGAAAGGAATATGAAATACTTATTCTATGCGCTAAATTTTTCCATGGCTTAGGATTGTTGATGTAAATAATTTTTTCATTTGACGGATACTATGAAGCTAGCTGTACATTAATTTATTGGCAATTAAAGACAGGATTGAAAAAAAAAGAAGACTCCATGTTAATCCCTAGCATATTTCCTTCATTTAAATATGCAAAGAAAATACAGGATGTCGTTTCTTTATTCTTGTCATCGTAAAAAACAAAATGCAATACAGAGTCTTTTAGAATGATTGGCATACAGGTTGCTTTCAGTGGAAGGAATCGTGTACCCTTTTTCATATATTATTTGTGGATTTTATATCCTTAAGTTTCTCCTTTGTAAGTACTGTAGTTAAATTGATGAGGGTTCAGCTTAATGTTGACTATGTCACTGATTTACTACAGACATCCTTGAAGTCCTACCGAGTGGTTCAACGCTGTGCTTCTCTATGGAGGCAGAAGACCATCGCTAACAGAGGGAAGAAGCGACACCGCAACCTGACCCAGAGGAAGGTCAGATTTGAGGATGAGCATCCTTCAAGAGGTCAAGGGTCAGAGGTCACTCTGCCACTCACCACCCAGAGGTCAAGCTTGCTCCTGGAGCCATTGGGATCGAGGGGTCTGCCAGCGATGAGTAGCTCTGTGGATGACAGGATGCTGGAGCGAGATGTAGAGGAGAGGATTTTTTCTGTGACGTCCAAGTAAGATTTAGAGTCCATTTTGTATGGAGAGTTTGTTGTTTTCTTTTATTTCCTTCAGTCTACTGTAAACATGCATTGAATATACATTTATTTATTTTTAGTACTCTAATTCTCTGGAAATTGCAAACATGGCACTTGTTGCGTGATGTGTTAAACCAATGCGAAAGGAATAGTAGACAGTGATATAATGATTACAAATTCTGATTATACGTGTATACTAAAGATATAAATAATGCTTCATTATTTCTGAAACTTATATTGCATCCACTTTGTGCCTTCTATGCATTCGTATGGAAATCTTGAAGATAGGAACCTACTGTAGAAAGAGCATGAATAGGTTCTGTTCCTGATGAAAAAATAAAGAGTTATAATTTTATCTTTTTCCTCACTGACAGAACTGTTACTGGTAAGATGCGCCCTCAGCCCAGAAGACCAGACTTCCTGAGAGATTCACTCCAGAGAGAGGGCCTTTGGTCACAGTCAAAGCTCCAAGTGAAATCGTAAGAAGATCAAGCTCTTTCACCACTGACCACCCAAAGATAAAACTTTATGGGGTCCAGTTGAGAGAAAGAATTTCTTGTCATTATTTTGGTGCTCTTGATGATGATTTTGATTGCATCTTTTATAGATTTGCTTTCATAATTATATTTACATATCATATCTATGATTTAATTTTGTTACAAAAGACTATGATCCTAAAAAGGATACATGTACAATCCTCTCTTTTATATGCTGATGATCAACTAAGTTTAATTTTTTATTTTCATGGAACTCAATATGTGACATGAATGGATTCAGATACCGGTAAGTAATATTTTTTCATTTTGAAATTTGTATTTTATTGATTTCCCTCGTTTTGTTTTACAGAAATGATTCTGAAGAAGAACATGACAGTACCCCTCTACAGAAATTTAGAATACCATCATCCCTCCCGTTATCAAATAATGAAACACCCCTAAATAGCACATGGAATGTTCCATCAGATATGAGTAAGCCAATCAGAACAAGAGAATCCATCCACGAGAGTGTGCCACTTGACACTGTAGGGAAGACCAGATCATCAGGATTTGAGGAACAGTCCACTATACAGCGAACTACTGACCTAAAATCAGATAAACAGTCTAGAAGCGATGAAGGTGAAAATCAGAAGAAAATAGATGCAGAGTTTGCTTCGAGCGATTTGGGTGACAAAAGACTACCTAGAACTGGAGGCAGCGCGAGTATTGGTGGACTAGCTGAGCGTGGAGACAGTGCATCCAGAATAGATATGAAGCCTCCTGTTCTTATCCCACCATCTGCTTTCTCATCAGGCCTCCCTACTGCATCTAGGACATCTCAAGGTGAGTTACGATCATTTCTTTCTTTCTTTCTCTCCCTTCTCTCTGTTCTCCTCCCTCTGTCTCTCTATTTCACAGTATCTGCCTCACTTTCTCTCCCTCTCTTCTTTCTTCTTTCACTTCTCCCTGTTCTCTATATTCCTCCCTCTGCCTCTGTCTCTCTATTTCACAGTATCCGCTTCACTTTCTCTCCCTCTCCCCCTCTCTCTCTTTCTCTCCCTCTCACTCTTATGTACTGGTTGTCAAATATGCTTGACATCTTTCAGCTGTTGTTAAAGAGGATGGAGTTCAAGCATATAATCTCTTCACAGACACTTTACTATGTCCCTTTTGCAGCCAACATCAGATTCTGTAGAACTTTGCAGGAATTATGAATATGTCATGTATGTCCTATCTGTGAAATTTAAAAGTTAGCAGTGTCCAAATATTCAAATTATGCAAGGAATCCTGTTTACTTGCTAGACTTCACTGTCATACACTATTGAGTGACTGACTGGCTTTTTTTTTCTTCTTTGGTAATAACGTACATAAATGAGCTGTAAAAGGTACATGAGCATTTTTTGTCTACATCAATAACCCACTTCTTGTAATGGCCAGAATTAAACTGATTGAATCTTTGCGCAGCGTAAAACGTACGACCATTCGGTACAATAGCCTGAAAATCAGACTATTACTTACTGGCTCCATAGCTCCTAAATCGATTCGACAACTAATACCTAGTCGTTATTTTCCTTCTTAAATACACTTTCAAGCCCCCCCCCCCCCCCCTATTTTAGGGCAGTTCTATTATCTTTCAAATGCCAGTGGAATTTAACCTTTTCATTTTTTTGACCTGCAAATGGGACATAGTACCTTTAAGTGAATAGAAAGCTAATTCAGATGCACTTTTTTAATTATCTTACTCAGTCAATGGTGCAAGAAAACCTCCATCTGACAAAGCAATCATGTTGCCTAGCAACGCATCACACATTCCATCTGATGCTGAGAAGACCCAGAGGTTTGGTGATGAAGGGCATGGTGGACAGGACAAGAGCAGAACAGAGTCCCCAGAGGTTCTCTACGCTGAGATACAGAGGTTGAAGAATACCCTCCAAGGGTACCAAGATATGAAAAACAAACTCAAGTAAGTGTTCGCCAGGGTTATTTGGAGGTTGAAGAATACCCTCCAAGGGTACCAAGATATGAAAAACAAACTCAAGTAAGTGTTAGCTAGGGTTATTTTGAGGTTAAAGAATACCCTCGATGGGTACCAAGATAGGAAAAACAGAAGACTCAAGTAAGTGTTTGCCGGGGTTATTTTGAGGTTGAAGATCCAAGAAGATATGAAAAACAAACTTGAGTAAGTGTTCGCCAGGGTTGTTTTTAGGTTGAAGAATTCCCTCCAAGGGTACTAAGATATGAAAACAAACTCAAGTAAGTGTTAGCCAGGGTTATTTTGAGGTTGAAGAATTCCCTCCAAGGGTACCAAGATATGAAAAGCAATTCAAGTAAGTGCTTGCCAGGGTTATTTTGAGGTTGAAGAATACCCTCCAAGGGTACCAAGATATGAAAAACAAACTCAAGTAAGTGGTTGCCAGGGGTATTTTGAGGTTGAAGAATACCCTCCAAGGGTACCAAGATATGAAAAACAAACTCAAGTAAGTGGTTGCCAGGGGTATTTTGAGGTTGAAGAATACCCTCCAAGGGTACCAAGATATGAAAAACAAACTCAAGTAAGTGTTCGCCAGGGTTATTTTGAGGTTGAAAAATATCCTCCAAGGGTACCAAGATATGAAAAACAAACTCAAGTACGTGTTGGCCAGGGTTATTTTGAGGTTGAGAAATACATCCCAAGTGTACCAAGATATGAAAAACTAGTATAAGCGTTTGCGGGGGTTATTTTGAGTATTGATTTGTTGAACCCAAAAGCCATTCCAATAACGAGGCAGGTACGGTTCAGACAAAATATTCAAGGTTGAGGTAATTCCTGTCATATCTTGTTGAGATAAGGCGCTGCTTGTACTTTTATATCTTATATTGAGGAGGTGTGATGGCTCAGTTTTAGAGCAGTAGTCACGTCACCGGGAGGTCCCAGGTTCGAAACCAAGTCAATGCGCTAGCGCCCTTTGGTAAAGGCATTAATCCCTCGTAGAGGATTTAAAGCTGTCGTTCCCTGGTTGCTTACTTGCGAGCACAGGCATGCTATCTGAGCGGCCAGGTAAAACATTAAGACGACCAAACACCTACAGATATTGTATGCTTGAATTTCACCAAGTAAATTGAGTTAAAATTATAGCTTTTTCCATTCATCTCATCCCCCTCCCCCCCCCCCCCCCCCCTTCCCCCCTCCCCCTCTCCTTGGAGCCATACCACTGTCAAGTAAGATTAAAACACATTTCACATGTTGTAACATGTTACAGGAGGTTAAAGAGCCAGGAGGCTGAGCTGCAAGGTTGGTGAAGGAGCTGAACCTACCTTCGTCAACAGAGGACAGTGCAGCGTTGCTTATCGGGGATGAACTGACGCAGGTTAGTCTCGTTATAAACTAGGCCCCTCAGAATGTCTGTTTCTGGCGATTCTGGGGGGTTGTCAGATAATATGGAATATTATCGGGATTTTCTTTTCTTCTTTAAATTCGCATTGAAACATATTGGTATGGAAAATATCTTTAGAAAAAATGGAAGTAGCCGTTTTGTGTCACAGATTTTAAAGAGAATTGGAATGTTTTGACTTTGGATGACTCATTTATATGGAATGCATTTGTTGGAGAAAGTGATATATAGCGTAGGATGTTTTATGAAATAAATAGATTACTGTGCTTATTCACAGATCATTTGTTTGATTTCATTTCAGGGTCACAAGGGTAAAGGAGCCTAAGGCTGTTTAATAGCTTTAAATGACACGTGCATGGAAACATTTTAGATGAAGTCTAGTGTCATTGTTGACTTAAAATTCATGCCATGTTTCAATGCATTTTTTGTTTTCTATTTCTTTCTCACTCTTTTTCTGTCTTGCACAATATGCTTTTATCTCTCTTCTCTCACCCCCCCCCCCCCCTGCTCCTTCCCTCGCTCCCTTGCTCACTCCTTCCTTGCCCTTCTCCTTTCTCCGTCCTTCACTTCCTCCC